>ML661900.1:5543607-5750691 GCA_007570785.1 Antilocapra americana | reverse complement strand
GGTATATGGAACACATCTGGATTTCTCTCTCTCTCTCTCTCTCTCTCCTGTGTCTGGAAGATGGACTCTCCCACCCTCTCCCACGCGCTGCAGTGTTCTTCTCTTCATGGCTTTGGATTGGCATACCCTCATCCTTCGAGGGTGAATTCTCCAGCTATCATCTTCTAAATAAAATAGAGCTGTAACACTGAGCTGCAATACTGATTTATTTAAGAGCTATAACACGGTCTGTCTTAGACAGCTGTGGCAGAGAGCTGTGGCCCGCCGAGGGCTTCAATGTCCGTCACTCCAAATCTTTGTTGTGATGAGACAAGAACTGAGGAACATACGCTCGCGTGACATCTACACTCGCCTGACAACATGATGGTCAGAGTGTCTTTAAGGTAATTTCCTCCTCCTGGCTTCCTTTCTTCAACAGTTCCTATTTCCTTCAGTTCAGCCTTGCACTTACCGAGAGCAATGGGGTCACTGCTGAGGCCTGGGGTGGCCACAATGATCTGATCCAGAGATTCCTTATTGCTGAGCATCTTAAAGACCTGCAGGGGAAATAGGGAGGGCTGAGAACTCCCACTAGCTCGGTGCACTCAGAAATACCCACACACAGCTGAAGTACTTCCTTCCTCTAAGTGCTTGCACACACACCACCACAATGGAACAATAGCCCCAGGAAAGAGATGAACCTATTTTTTTCTCTGAGATCATGGCTTACTGGAGGAGAAACAACATAAAAGCAAGATCACAATAAGCCTTCAATCTACAGTTCTTTCCCCCATTTCTAGTTCTAATGCTTTCACAATAAAAGCTCTTATTATAAGCCCAATAACATAGATTTCTCTAGATTTCAAAAGTCCTTTTCAATCTCCAAACAACTATCATTTTGCATTTATATATATTGGGATGTTTGCAGCTGTCTTCATCTTGCTTATCAACTCTCCTATGGAAAGTCATCAGTGCATTTTTCCAGTGAAGGGATCCTGGGAAGGAGTGGTGGGCAAGCAGTTCAGTCCAAATCAAAGAATGAGGCCCAGCAGAAACAGCATATGGAGCCTTTGACTGTAACTATATTCATTCCATGAGACCAACGTCAGGAGAGGCTGTATCATTATCATTAGAAGGAATCAACAATGCCTAGCTGAGAGCCTCTTTGGGGGAAGACAGGGTTCTACTGGGACCCACAGACATGGCGAAACCTCTCCAAGGAACTCTGGGGGGCCATGGCAACCAGCTTCTGGCTCCCTCTGTGCATCACCCCTCTCCAGCAGACCTGCCAAGAGTCTTTCGGGGGCGCAGCACACACTCACCGCCTCCCTGTAGGAGGAGCTGCTGTGGAGGGCAGTGTGCAGCACTCGGAACTCCCTCAGGGCAGCCACTTTGTCCACAGGTTCTGGGGATGAGACACTCAGTTACCCTATAACCAGCGCCTCAACCCTGCCACAGACACAGAGCATCGCTTCAGCCAGAGTCCCGGTGTGGGCTCTCTTCCCTCCTCAGCCCACTAAGAATGGGCACCCGATCAAAACAAAGCTATGCCACAGACATGAAAACTGCACTCTTTTTAAGCCTCTTTGGTACATAAACAAATTCAAGTTCTAGCAGAGACTCTTACCTTAGGAAAAGTGACTGTTCTGATCAGTGTCCCACTGCAGGAATTCTAGACTTTTCACACTTGGAAAGGAGGAGGGTATAATGAACTCAGTAGACTTTTGTACAGTGATTTAAAATAAGTGCTGCAAGCCATCTGAACAATATGGAGCCATGTTGACACAATATGTTAAGAGAAAGAAATAGAACATAAAGTTGTTATGGGTGTTCTCTACTAGAACTTTATGAGATGTCAGTATGCGTGTGGGCCAAGGCTGGAAGGGAACAAGCCAAGGTGACAGGATTGGGACAGGTAACTGCTTTCTCCTGGGTATTTTCTTTCAGGCTTCTGTAATATTATTTTGATTTAAAAAATAAATAAATAAATACAAGAAGGACCAAGACAACATTGTAGCTCTAGGCTTCTGGACAAACTTTCATGTCCAAAAACAAGCATGTCAAAGCTCCTTTATGACCTTTGGATGTTATGACTCATACATATGGGAAAGTCTAGCAGTTGTCTTAGTTTTACTTGGTCACTTTACTATTTAGGACATCCACCCATTTCATAGAAATTTCAGTAAAAGAAGGGGGAGTAGGCAGGAAGTCCACCCTGGATCACACTTTTAAAAGTGTGGCGATCCTCACCCAGGAAGGCTACATGTGATTATATGGCCTTGCACTGCTCAATTCCACAGGCACGATTCCCAAAGCAAGGAGAATGGCATCCCTGGGGTTCCGTGTGGCAACCACCCCCTTACCTATAGTTCTAATCATGAGGGTTGTCTCTTTTGAAAAATATTCACCTGAAGTAAATTACCTGGCTTATTCGTTAAACAAATCTGTGCTAAGCACTTACTCCATGCTTTTGGAGTGAATCTTGTTTTGTGCAAGGCACAGGAATGCAAAAAGTAAGATTCCCTGCCATCAAGGAACTCTTAAAATAGTAGGAGACAGAATCAAACACACATACACCCAATTACAAAATACCACGCGGAGGGCTTCAACAACAGAGACACAGACCACAGTGAGGACACGAGGCACATGGAGGCAGACCGCACCACTGACAGGGAGGACCACTTGGAGCCGCCTCCCAGGAGAGAACATTCGAGGAGTACTGAAGGTAGAACAGACGGTGACTGGGGGAAAAGGCATCGCAGGCCTAAATGAGAACAAGTGCAGAGGCTTGGGAGACTGTAAGCATGAGGTGCTTTGAAGGAACACTAAGTTGTTCTGTGCTGGAGCCCTGGGTACAGACCCTTGCTCAAACAGCAGGCCTAAGCGAGATCCTAAAGGGATTTGTAACCTTCTGCAGAGAACCACCAAAGGGATCCAGGTAGGAAGGAAGCAACCGACGCTTTCTCCTCCTACAGGATCTAATCTGGTGGAAGATAAAGAAATGTGCTTCCTTTTGAAAGAACACTCAAGGATAAAATAGCTAAAATGCCATCACAAAAATTTCTTTTCAAATCTAAAAGTTTATTTTCACCTCCGAAGAAAAAGTCCGTTTGTTTCAAAAATAAATTTCCAGGGGATAAAAAGGACTCGAAATCTTAAGCCCATAATCAGTTAAGAGTTGTCTCTTTAATGTCTCTGAGCTAATCTCATCCTTTGGAAGTGGGAGGCAGCCAGCCCAGTGGAAAGAATACTCTTGAGCCAGGAAAACCTGGATTCACATCCCAGCTCTTGCATTCATTTTTCTAAGCAGATGACCTTGAATGAATATCTTTCTAACCCTCTTTTTCTTCATGTATAAAATGCTACTACTGTTACCTGACCTGCTGAGCCACTTGACTAAATGAGATATCAAACAGCAACAATCTGGCTGGAAGAAGCAACAAACGCTCCTTTCCGCCTGTCAATCCCCTCCAGCCAAAGACCAGAGGGGCACACCTGCAGCTGTGCGAGGTGTGTTCACTGCTCTTACAGAGAAGATGTGCAGCACCAGAAAACCACGGGCCGTCTCAACAAGAGCACGCTAGAAGGGACTCAGAGGATTTGGGCTTTAGTTGGGGGACTCGGTGCAGGAAGTTTAAGGAAGCAGGGTTTTGTTGTGGATTAGAGGCTGTCAGGAAGCGGGGGTGATTTTATGATTAGGTATCTTAATAATTCTCATCTAGAAAGAAGGAAAACTAGAGCAACATGAAAGCTGAAATTGGTGAAGAAACAGCAGTCACTCCTAATAGGCAGGATAGAGGGTTATTTGGTCATTTCTGTGGTTGTTCAATGTGCAGGTTTATGGCTCTGTTCAGAAATGAGAAGAAATCTTGTTTTTATCTGGATCCATTATGGCCCCAGAGTGAGTGGCCTTGTAGATGCTGGTGACCCGTGAAACTGTTCACGATTCAAGGCCTAGCTGAAGGCCAGGCCAGCCCCTGGATACCAGAGACTGCCTTTCTCTTTCTCACTTCCCATCAGGGTACAAAAGATCTTTTTGTCCTTTATGTTTAGAATTGAAAAGAGGGAGAATTTCAAGCTGATAACCAGTCACAGCAATTGTGAACATTATTAAAATATGTCAAACTGCCTGTTTTTAACAAAGCTAATCTCCTACACAGCTTAGCTTTATCCTAAGGGAGGCTTTTAAAACACAGATGCGAAATTTAAATTATGAATTCCAAGCAGCACCTTTTATCAAGAAGTCAGAAAGGCATGAGAGGCTTTGTATGTCTTCTCCAAGAGCTACTTTCATACCATTCGAATATTCTCAAACTCCAGGAAAATAAATTAACAGGAGTGAGGTGACCAAACAAATCACCTGCCTGAAGCAGTTTGTGGGCAGATTTGCGAACATGAGAACATACCATAACACTTAGAGGAGGGCAAGGAGTTTTCAGCTTCTTTCTAATGAGAACAAAAATAACAAAAAAATGCAAGGTTCACTGAGAAACAAACTGTTGCCCTAAAGGAATTTAAATAGATACATACTCCCCATCCCACTACAACAATGGGTAATGAACTTAAAAGTGCCTTCTGTTAGTGGCTACTGGCAGCAAGAAGGTCAAAATTACACTGTTCATCAATGTGTTTAATCGAATAAATAATAAAGATATCCTTTATTATCATCTCAGTAAATCTCCCCTATGTTTCACCCAGGCCCTTGCCTCAAGGATACAAAGACTCTCCTCCCCTTGCAGATATTTCAGAAACTTTGTCTAAGAGCCAACACTCACCGGGTTTCTGATCAGGCTCAGGCCAGGACTTGCGCAGAACATGGACTGTGGATCCAGGTTGAATGCCATAAAAGTCAAGGGTCTGATCATCTTTTAGCTTCCGGCCACAGTATATCAGATCTGGGTGGGGGAAGAACCGTTCATTTATATTTTGCTCTTCATAACAATTTAAATGACTTTTATCCCCTAAGAACCTTATTTTGATTGAACAGATAGCTAGAGAATGATATATGCTTTAAAAAGTACTCTTCCTTAATAAATACATTTTGCCAGCCTGGATGGAAGTGGGACCTGGGGAAAATGGCTACATGTATAGGTATGGCTGACTCCCTTCACTGTTCACCTGAAACTACCACAACAATGTTAATGGACTAGACCCCAACACAAAATAAATAAATACATTTTAATAACAATTGCTACAAGTGTAAAGTGATAAAATACAGAATCTATGCACAGGAAAACTCTAGAGCTTAACATTATGAAGACTGCACCATTTAAATGAATGGGAAAATGTAACAATAAAAAAGAATGAACTCCATGTTTTTATGACTAAAAACACTTTTTGATAGCTTATACCATTTTGCCTGTTTATATGCCATTGCACTAATAATATATGGCTTCCCAGGTAGCACTAGTGGTAAAGAACCCGCCTGCCAGTGCAGAAGACTTAAGAGACATGAGTTTGATCCCTGGGTTAGGAAAATCCTCTGGAAGAAGACACAGAAACCCACTCCAGTTGGGTTGGGGAATCCCATGGACAGAGGAGCCTGGTGAGCTACAGTCCATGGGGTGGCAAAGAGTTGGACAGAATTGAAGAGACTTAGCATGCATGACTGAAAATACACTTTTTGGCAGTTTATACTCTTTTTCTAGTTTATATGCCATTGTATTAACAATATAATTTAATTATATATTTAATTCTATATTTCACTAGAGTGAAAGTGATGCTAGAGTCCAGGGTTTGATCCCTGGTCAGGCAACAAAGATTCTGCACGCCACACAGCATAGTCAAAAATAAAACAGAGAAAAAGAAATTATATTTAAATTCCTTCTTCTTCCACCTAGAATGCCCTTGCCATCTCTCCTTTTTCACTGCCTTCCCTCTAACCAACCAACCAAAACTCCTTCTTAAGACCATCCCTTAAGACCTACCTCAAATGCCATATACTAAGGGCCTTTCCCTAGCCAGCACCTCCTTCCAAACCAAGTTCTTGCTCTTTCAAAGAATGTCATAGTTATGGAATGTTGTAATGAAGTAGTTCAGTATATTGTACAACTAAAATGGCAACTAACAGTTTTATATATGATTTGTTTCTATTCACCTAACAACAATCACTTCCCAGCAGTGTTAACATTTGTTGTCATTTAATCTCCAAATCGTGTCCAGCTCTTTTGCAACTCCATGGATTGTAGCCCATCAGGCTCCTCTACCCATGGCATCTCCCAGGCAAGAATACTGGAGTGGGTTGCCATCTCGTTCTTCAGGGGACCTTCGCCACCCAGGGATTGAACCCGCATCTCCTGCATAGGCAGGCAGGATCTTTACCACTGAACCACCAGGGCAGCCCGGTGTTTACATTATGAGACAACAAATCCCATACTCTTAATTTACCCTTGTGATTTCAGAATGATTCTCCCCCAGAAGAAATCAGAGCAGAAGCCCATCCCCAGTCCACAGAGACTCACCAATCAGCTCAGGGTCTGGAACAGACTCCTGGAGTTTGCCAGCAATAAGCTGCTTCAGAAATGAAATACTATATCCCCCCAGGGAGTATTCTCCAAGCTCTGTCTCTGGCAACCGAAGAATAGATTTGGGGGCAAGTGGCTGGTCAGCCAGCTTCACCGCAAGGTGCCAATCTGAGAGAGACATCCTCTCTCTTTCGCGCTCTCTCTTTCTCCCTATAAAAGAACAAAGCCTTAGTGGTTAAAGGACAGACCTACACCATTCCCACCCCACCAAGGGGTTGAATGAGAATTCTCTGTGACTCTGTTGGAAAAGCTCAGGATGCAACATCAGGAGGCCCGACCTAGAATCTGAGGTCCTCTTTTTCACTCATTCTATGGCAGCAGGAACCTACAGTCCCCTAAGCCTCTTTGGCTTTACAGTGGACATAAAAATGCCATCCCACCTAACAGGACCGTTGTGAGGTTCAAATGAGATCATCCAACCCTCTCCCTTACATACACTCCGTGTTTGTTTATCAACTTTTGCTTTAACCACCACAGCAGCTTTATCAGAAGCTCCCTGCCTCTTGCTTCTCCCTGTTAAATATCCATGCTGCCACTCATCATTTTAAAATGTAGATCTGATCAAGACACTCCTCTGTTTAGAAATCAAACCACTTCTATGAATAAGTCTAAACGCCACAGCCTGGCTTTCAAAAACATTCATATCTGTTCTCTCTACCAGCCTTGCCCCTTCAAGAGTTCTGGGCTGCCCCACTCTTCCCAACACTTAAGTCCACCCCCACCAAGCCTGGTTTCATAACAAAGCTCTCCCCACACTGCTCATCTGCTAACTCTGCATATAACTCCTCTTCCCTCTTCCCTCTCTAAGCACACTCCTATCAAGAGCAACTCAAACACAGCCTCCTCTGTTCTCTGTCTCTCTGTCTCTCTCTCCCCTCTGTTGTTGTCACTTTCCCTCATGACAAAGAGTTACAAATATCTATACTATTTACTTCTGAATCGTCTCTGCATCTCATTCTTAGGGGCTCTTGAAAGCAAAGACTATAATTTTTGTCTTTATTGACTCAATGCCCGGTACTTATGGATGCCCAGAAAATCAATCAGAAACCCAGCGGTTGGGAGAATTAAGACAAGACAAGCTCTTGTTAGAATCATTATTGCTTCCTAAGTGGCTTCTTTGGAAGAGGAAAGAAAAGGCTTCGAGGCTGTGCAGCAGATCCTAAGGCACCCTCAAACCTTCCATCTCCGGGTTGATGGCAAGGAAGGAAGTGGGTCTTTTAATATACTATTTATCATTTCACCCTCACAACTGTTCTGAGACAGGAATTATCATCTACATATTACAGCCGAAGGAACCGAGATCTAGAAAGGTGAAGTCAGCGGCCCAAGGTCACTGATAGTTAATATGACGACAGGGACACTATCTCTTGGGTGACGACCCCACCACTCCCACAGGACCAGCTAACTAGTCCCCACGGGTCCATCCCGCGCGGCCCGGGACCCAGCGCCCTCACCCGTCCCGCGGAAGGAACCCGGCCGCAGGGCCGCCGTGTAAACACTCACTCGGGTCCTCGCGCCGGAAACCGGAAGCCCCGCGCTGCATGCTGGGAGTTGCAGTGCCTGCGGCGGCTCCCAGGCCCACCCACCCCCGCCCGTCTATAAATGGCCGGCCGGCGAGGCGGCGCTCGTGGTAGAGCTTCCGGTTTCCGGGGGCGTGGCTCCTCTGCGGTTTGAAAGTCCCCGCGCGAGGGCGTTTTCGCGCTTTCGCGTGAGAGCATTAGGTATCAGTCAGTCTACCAAGGCTCACGTCACCGGAACGAGGTCTGAGGTGAGATTTGCGTGCGCGCGTGCCAAGTCGCTTCAGGCCTGTCCGGCTCTGCGACCCCACGCACTGCAGCCCGCCAGACCCCTCTGTCCGTGGAATTCTCCAGGCAAGAACACGGGGGTGGGTTTCCATGCTCGCCTCTAGGGGAGCTTCCCGACCCAGGGATCGAACCGGAGTCTCTTTTGTCTCCTGCATTGACAGGTGGGTTCTAGGTGTGATGTTTACAGTCCCGCGATTCCCGCGATGTCCTGGCACGCATGCAGAGTCCGCAGGTTACGCCAGGTCCTTACAGGGCTGCAGATGGGAACGCCGGTTTCCGAACTCTCGGCCCTGGGTCTCCCGCTTCGATCTGTCGTCGCTCGGCAAGGACACTTTTCAGAGCGGCCTCTTCAGACTCGCCCCAGCCCTGTACTCCTCACCAGAAAACGGGCCTGTCTTTGAGTGAAATCAGCTTCCTTTGTGCTCCTCGCCTCTGGCTTTCTGGCATTTCTTGGCGAACATGTCTGCGAAGGCATACTAGGAACCCAACGATGACTTCCTCTAAAAGTTGGTACGTTGAGAGAAGTTACCAAGGGTTCCTGGTACACCCCAACGTGCAGTAGTGGGGTTTATATCAGTCATTCATAGAATTAGTTCAGGAAGGGGAATTTCACTGAGTTCTCAGAAAAACTGCATACAGTTGTCCATGGTATCCGTAGGGGATTGCTTCCAGGAGACCCCTGTGGATACCAAAATACACGGATACTTAAATCCTGTTCACAAAACTCGTGTTGTACAGTCGACTGTGTTTTAGATACATAGCTAGAATAGACTGCTTTTGCCCAGAGGTTAGAATTAGATAAACTATTCTGTTCGAACTCTTGTTGGAGGAACTCATTCAAGGACTAAGGAAAGCCAAAAAAAAAAACACCCAAACAGATAAATAAATAAGAAAATAATGAGGTTGATCCTAGCAACTAAAGACTGATTTGGTGTGCACAAATGTAAAAGCAGGACTGCAGCATTCCAATGTATGAATGAGACTAAGGCAACAACTCAGCAGGATAGCTTGACTATGGAGAACAGATAAACTGCAGGTTCTGGGAGGGCCTAGCACTGGAGCTAATTACTCCTCTACTCTTCAGTAAACTGAAAAATTCTTAAAGCAATGGGAATGCCAGACCACCTTACCTGCCTCCTGAAAAATCTGTATGCATGTCAAGAAGAAACAGAACTGGACATGGAAAAATGGACTGGTTCCAAATTAGGAAAGGAGTAAGTCAAGGCTGTATATTGTCACCCTGCTTATTTAACATATATGCGGATTACATCATGTGAAATGCTGAGCTGGATGAAGCACAAGTTGGAATCAAGATTGCTGGTAGAAATATCAATAACCTCAGATATGTAGGTGACACCACCCTGATGACAGAAAGTGAAGAGGAACTAAAGAGCCTCTTGATGAAAGTGAAAGAGCAGAGTGAAAAAACTGGCTTAGAACTCAACATTCAAAATTCTTAACATGATGGGAATACCAAACCTCCTTCTTCAGAAAACTAAGATCATGGCATCTGGTCCTATCACTTCATGGCAAATACAAGGGGAAATAATGGAAACAGTGACAGACTTTGTTCTCTTGGGCTTCAAAATCACTGCAGATGGTGATTGCAGCCATGAAATTAAAAGACACTTGTTTCTTGGAAGAAAAGCTATGACAAACCTAAACAGCATGTTAAAAAGCAGAGACAAAGGTCCATCTGGTCAAAGCTATGGTTTTTCCAGTAGTCACGTATGGATGTGAGAGTTGGACCATAAAGAAAGCTGAATGCTGACAAATCGATGCTTTTAAACTGTAGTGTTGGAGAAGACTCTTGAGAGTCCCTTGGACTGCAAGGATATCAAACCAGTTGATCTTAAAGGAAATCATCCCTGAATATTCATTGAAAGGACTGATGCTGAAGCTGAAGCTCCAATACTTTGGCCACCTGATGCAAAGAACTGACTCATTTGAAAAGACCCTGATGCTGGGAAGGATTGAAGGCAGGAGAAGAAGGGGACAATAGAGGATGAGGTGGTTGGGTAAGATTACCAACTTGATGGACATGAGTTTGAGCAAGCTCCGGGAGTTGGTGATGGACAGGGAAGCTTGGCATGCTGCAGTCCATGGAGTTGCAAAGAGGTGGACACGACTAAATGACTGAACTGAACTGAACTCTTCTAATATAGGAGATTTTCATGAATGTCATCCCATCTTCCTAAAGCCTAGATTCCTCATTGTTGCTGTTGTTCAGTTGCTAAGTTGTATCCAACTCTTTGCCACCCCATGGACCGCAGCACACCAGGCTCCTCTGTTCTCCACTATCTCTCAAGAGTTTGCTCAAATTCATGTCCATTGAGTCAGTAATGCTATCTAACCATCTCTTCCTCTGCCACCCTCTTTGGCCTTCAGTCTTTCCCAGCATCAGGGCCTTTCCCAGTGAGTCGGCTCGTCTCATCAGGTAGCCAAAGTATTGGAGCTTCAGCATGAGTCCTTCCAATGAATATTCAGGGTTGATTTCCTTTAAGATTGACTGGTTTGATCTTGTTGTCCAGGGGACGCTCAAGAGTCGTCTCCAACACCACAATTTGAAAACATCAATTCTTTAGTGTTCAGCCTTATTTGTGGTCCAGTGCTCACATCTGTACTTGACTAGTGGAAAAACCATACCTTTAACTCTATGGACTTTTGTCAGCAAAGTGATATCTCTGCTTTTTAATATGCTGTCTAGGTTTGTCATCGCTTTCCTTGCAAGAAGCAAGCCTCTTTTAATTTCATGGCTGCAGTCATCATGTGCAGTAATTTTGGAGCCCAAGAAAATGAAATCTGTTGCTACTTCCACTTTTTTCTCCTTCTATTTACCATGAAGTGATGGGATCAAGGAAGCCTGGGGTTGCTATTTACCATGAAGTGATGGGATCAAGGAAGCCTGGGGTTGCAAAGAGTCAGACTGAGTGACTGAACTAAACTGATGGGGTCAGATCCTATTATCCTAGTTTTTTGAATGTTGTGTTTCAAGCCAACTTTTTCACTGTCCTCTTTCATTCTCATCAAGAGGCTCTTTAGTTCCTCTTCACTTTCTGCCATTATAGTGGTATCATCTGCATATCTGAGGTTATTGATATTTCTCTTGGTAATCTTGATTCCAGTTTGTGATTCACCCCGTCCAGCATTTCACAAGATGTACTCTGCTTATTAGATAAATAAGAAGGGGACAATATACAATCATGTGTACTCCTTTCCCAATTTTGAACCAGTCAGGAGACAGGTAAGGTGGTCTGGTATTCCTATCTCTTTAAGAATTTTCCAGTTTGTTGTGATCCAGTTTGTTGTAAAAAGGCTTTAGTGGAGCCAATGAAGCAAAAGTAGATGTTTTTCTGGAACTCCGTTGCTTTCCCCATGATCCAACAAATATTGGCAATTTGATCTCTGGTTCCTCTGCCAGCTTGTGCATCTGGAAGTTCTCGGTTCACGTACTATTGAAGCCCAGCTTGAAGGATTTTGAGCATAACCTTGCTAGCATGTGAAATAAAGACTCTGTCATCATCTTGTTTTCCCCACAGTGGACCTAAATATACTAGGTGCTCCTGAGGTTTTTGTTGATGATTTCATTATCCGCTCCGTAAGAGAATGAGCAATGACTATCTTACCCTCCACTTTATCTTCAGTAGTTGATCAGGACCTGGCACATAGTAGATGAGCAGTAAATAGGTATTGAGTAAATAAGTCATCTACCAAATATGGTTGTCTTGCTATGGCTTGTTGCTCCCAGGAAAGGAGGTAAGCCTCTCTGAGTTTTGTAATGATAGATTATTAAATGAGTAAATGAATGAAGAAACAACCCAAGACCAAGCAGGTTCTTTGGGAACCAGTTTACCAAGTAGATGCTGTGCTCAGAAGCAGGGTCAGATTCCAGATAGAATTAGAGGTCTGGACAGAAGACAAAGAAGGATGACCATACGTGGTAAAAAAGAAATTGTCCAGGCCCAGTCCTCCAGTCAGTCTGTCCATATTTGGAGACAATACCCTCATTAGCTTTCCCTGAGAAAGTAGTGAAAAGTTTTTCATTAATCCTTCAAGAGACTATTTGCCCAATCATTTGCTATTGGAAAGCAAATTATAAGAGTGTAGGTTTGCATTTTTGAAATAACTTTATAAAATTAATATGGTGGTTTCTATGTCTGGCAAGATAGCAAATGAAAATCATCTTCAAGTACTCCTGCTACAAACAAAAATGTATAAAATAATACATTTATTAAAAATTACACACAGGGAGCCTAGAACTCTGTCATGTCTAGAGGGGTGGGATTGGGGGTTGGGGTGGGAGGGAGGTTCAAAGGGAGGGAGCATATATATATATCCTTATGCCTGATTCCCATTGTTAGATGGCAGAAACCAGCACAACATTGTGAAGCAATTATCCTCCAATTTAAAAAACAAATCACATAGTTGTGGGGAATCTGATGCCAGAAATGAAGGGGTAACTGGAAAAAGACAGCTTTGGAAGCTGATGTTCAGCTTTACAGAGAGGTAAGTGGTCCTGGAAGCCTTGCTTTGAGATTTTTGTTTTGACACCAAAACACTGGACTGGGCCTCTGAGCAATTAAAACTGATACCACATTGAAAACGTTAAAAGAGCTACATCCTAAGTAAAAGGGCAGTGTACAAAAAACTCAAACCATGCATCAGCACTAAGACAAGAAAAGTTCTCTGCTTCGCTTGGAAGGCAGGGCAGTGAAAGGGGAGTTGATGTATGAAAGAATAGTCTTCCCTGAGAATTGGAAACCCTAGCACTGTACTTTGTGTAACTTTTTGGCCAGATTTTCCCAGAAATGTCCAAGATTGGTCCTGAGATCTGCATTTTAACCTACAGTTAAACTGGGGCATTCTATTAAGAAATTAAAGATTCAGTGGCAGGAGGAAGTGTGTAGTCAGTGACTTTTATGTGAGTGAAGTTGGCTAGCTAACGTCTGCTTTTTTAATAAGGGGGGGAAAGGCAGACAACATGTCACTTGAGGTCTATAGTTTTAAATTTTTAATCAAATTCATTCTTTTACAGAAAGCAACAAAAACCAGATCTGTATGAATAAAAAATATAAAAGCTAAAGATGTGAAAAAAAATAATTAAAAGTTAGCATGCTCAAAATGTTTTTTGGGAGGAGGTTTTTTTGGCCACACTGCATGGCATGTGGGAGCTTAGTTCCCCAACCAGGGGTCAAATCTGTGCCCACTGCAGTGAAAGTGTGGAGTCTTAACCACTGAACCACCAGGGGAGTCCTTCTTCATGGTACTTTAAAAGAATTACTTAAAAGTCTAATTTGTAAAAGTTTATTTTGATGGATAGAGCCTTTAGTATCCTATTTAAAAAATCTTTGCCCTAATTATGAAGATATTTTCCTAGGTTTTCTTCTGTAAGTTTTATCTTTCACGTTTAGGTCTATGATTAATTTCATATTACCTTTTATGTATAAAGTGAGATAGGAATCAAGGTTCTTATTTTCCTTGTGGGTATCAGTTGATCACTATGTTTTTTTTAATCATGTCCCAGCTGAATTTCCCTGGCAGTTTGGTCATAAATAAGGTGACTGTTATGTATTGGTCAATTTCTGACTCTATTCTGTCCCACTAATGTATTTTTGTGCCACTTGTATAGCTTTAGAGAAGGTCCTGGCATCTGGTAGCTTAAGTTCTCCAAATTTAATTTGCTTCAACATGGCTCTATCACTAACAGATAACAATTAACTTTTCTAATGTTTCTAAAACTATATAATGTTATTGAATTAAATTTTTATTCAACAAAATTTAGGTTATACTGCACATGTTAGTAAACTGCATAATTCACGTAACTTGACTATTTCCTCATGTGCTTATTAGATTGTCTTTGCAAATGTGACATTCTTACTTTTATTTGACAGTAATTTCAAGTTTACAATAAAGTTGCAAAAATAGTACACAATAATTCCCTCTAACCACCCAAAGTCCCAAATTTTTACCTTATCATTCTTTCTCACCCTATGTATTATTCTCCCACCCCCACCCCTAAGTCATTTTGAAACCAAGTTGTAGATATGATGCTCTGTTACACTCTCTGCATGTGGTGACTGTAGCCATGAAATTAGAAGACCCTTGCTTCTTGGATGGAAAGCTATAACAAACCTAGATTGCAAATTAAAAAAGCAGAGACATCACTTTGCCAATAGTCAAAGCTATGGTTTTTCCAGTAGTTATATACCAATATGACAGTTGGACCGTAAGGAAGGCTGAGCACCAAAGAATTGATGTTTTCAAACTGTCGTGCTGGAGAAGACTCTTGAGTGTCCCTTGGACAGCAAGGCAAGGGACAGTTCAGTTCAGTCGCTCAGTTGTATCAAACACTGCAACCCCATGGACTGCGGCACGCCAGGCCTCCCTTTCCATTACCAACTCCGGGAGTTGACTCACTCATATCCATTGAGTTGGTGATACCATCTAACCCTCTCATCCTCCGTCATCCCCTTCTCCTCCCGCCTTCAGTCTTTCCCAGTATCTGGGTATTTTCAAATGAGCATAACAAGACAATTAAGGGAGGAGGCTGGGCCTGCCCAGATCAAATATTTCTCATTCTAAAAGTCTGAAGACCTCCGTGACCACACATGCACAGAAAGGCTCCTTGGAGGTCAAAGGGGAGGGATGTCAAGAGATGCTCTATCCACAGGCCTTTGCAATAGAATCCATTTTGGCTAAGAGATGTGTGCATACACATGGCAGGAAGCAATGCCTCATAAAATTAATTCAAACTGCCACACTGACACGAATCAGCCTCTCTCTCTTTCTCTCTCTCTCTTTCTCTCTCTCTCTGAGTCTGCCTGTGTGTCTATCTACATGTACTGTACTCTTTTTTTCCTCCTAATAAATACTTGTTTCACTACTTGCTGTCTTTGTGGCAATTCTTTTCTGCAAAGCTGAAAGGCCAAGGCCCTTGTCACTGACCACTGGTCTAGTGATTAGGATTTGGTGCTCTGACTGCTGCAACCTGGCCTCAGTCTCCAGCTGGGGACCCAAGCTCTGCTTCAAGCAGTTGCAGGCCAAGGCCATCCAAGATCAGTACCATCATCACAGTTGAGTCTTCAGCTTGTGCCTGAGTCATTTTAACATTTAACCTAAAAGGTTCTGATCATTGCCTTACCATCTGGCATGGCAAGAGTTCCAACCTCATCTTTACATTTCCTGCACCTAACACAACAATGAGGCATTTCTTCAGAAAGTTCAGATGGTATTTAGTGGTAAATTGAATTTCAAGACCACAACCTGGCACTAGGGATGCTCATTTCTACTGGATTGGTCATTATTTCTAAGCTGCTTTTAGTAGAGAGAGCTAGATCTATGTCTGTATCTCCATTTATATCTAGAGCTGTACTTATAAAGATAGAGATAATTTATACTGCTACTTCAAATTCAAGACTACAGGGGTTTATATAACCTTTTTATATTACATGTTTCTTTTCTTTTCCACACTGAGAATCCTAGTTCTCAAGAACATAAGGAGTATTCTATAATTACTCACTCTATCCCACACTGCATGCACAACAGTCTCCAGCATAAGACTATGAATACTACAATCACTGATATAATTACTGAGAAAAGTATATTTACATAGGTCCTTTCATTCTATACCCACTACTTCCCTCTGCATGTGAGGTATGCTCCCCTCCCACCCATGGCTGACCTTGGTGGGCAGAAGGACCCTCTCCAGTGGCCCAGTCCACAGCTCACTGTTCCCATGGCTGACAAAGAGAGGCACACCTCCAACGCTGCCAAGGGCTGAGTACCACCTCAGGGTACTCAGGTACCAGGGTACTGGTACCTGCACCAGCACACCAGTTCTCCCCCATCAGGCAGCTGTCTGGAGCCCTGAACTGCCCTGCTGAGTGTTGCCAGCACACCAACAGCAATCACAACCCTTCCTTAGCACAGGCCCATGCTACCCGGTAAACTGGGCTTCTGGATACAAGCAGTGGCTTCCTGGGCCCTCCTCCCTGCCATTCTGTGAGAGGCAACAATGATGAAACATTTGTTCCTTTGCCCCTCACCTCTTCCACTGAAAAGGTTTCCTTCCAACTGATGTGACACACAGAGTTCCACAGTCATTCCTTGAGTTAAAGGCTTTGATTGCTAAAAGTCCCTGGAGGTCACAGTTCTACCCAGAAGGATGGTGGGTGAGTGATCCTTCCAGTTACCAGGTCAGTGACTTTTCCCTTGGCCAGCAAGGGAATGTAGGGTAGAGAGCAGGAGCCGACACAGGGAAACCGAGAGGAGGGGATGGACGGTTTTTGAAGATCAGCACACTCTCACGGAAGTCCAGGCTGTGGTCCTGGGCTGGAGCAGGGTGATGAGCTCCAGAAACCTGAGCCGCTGCCTGGCCCTGCTCTGTCTCCCTTGTTCTGTGTCCAGGGCCCGTGACAACGTCTCTCTGGCCTCGGGGCCCCCTCAGCTCAGCCACTGTTCCCTTCCCTCCTCCTTGACCTGTGGGCTTCCACAGGATGGCGAGCCTGAGGGCTAATTCCTGGGCCCTGTGTGGGCCTTCCCTCTTCCTCTGGTGAGGGTGTAAGGTGGGTCTGGTGATCCAGGGTGGAGCCAGATTATGACTACGGGAGGAGGCCCCTGACAGCTGTGGTTGGGCTTCCAGTTGGAGGGTGGCCTGGCTCCTGCCCCATGCCTGTGCCAGGCCTCCCTGGCTGCCTGCTGCAGGCACTCCCTGCTGGATACTGCATTCCTGCCATTCTCAGAGCACCATGCCTGCTCTCAAAGGGCTCCTTGAGGTTAGCATTCAAGGCCTGTCAGGTCAGTGGGTCAGCTTGGAAGGCTGTCCTTGTCCAGACCAGACTGTGGGGCCTGTCCCTTGTTGCTCCCTTCACAGATAATGGCACCGCCCCCATTCTAGCTGTCACTCCTCCCTCCCCTGAGCAGCCCTGTTTCTCAGGCAATGAGGATGTGGGGAGGGTGAGGACCAGAGGGTGACAGCACCCAGCGCTGATGAAGGATGATGCTCCAGCAGGCAGCCCTGCTTTAGGAAAACCCCCTCCGCAGAAGGTCACACTTGTCCCAGACAGGCGGTTGCTGGTATTGTGCTGGGAGGGTGGGGGCCACCAGAGGGGTAAGGTCTGATTGGTTCCCACAGGATCGGAGCCCCAGGGATGGCCTGCCTGGGGGCCTGTGATGCAGGAGGACTGCTTACACCCAGCCATCTTTTTATTTTTTGCCTAGTTACCTATTTTTTTTTTCTTTTTTTTTTAACCAGTAAATTTACCAGACTACATCTTGGTGTTGCTTTAGTTTTAGGATAATAGTCTCAAACGTGTGATATGCTCCTTTTCTTTAATTAATCAATTTATTTATTTTTGGCTGCTCCGGGTCTTTGTTGCTGCACAAAGTCTCTAGTTGCATCAAGTGGGGGCTACTCTTTAGTTGTGTTATGCGGGCTTCTTATTTTAGCGGCTTCTCTTGCTGCAGAGCGCAGGTTGCAGGGCATGCAGGCTTCAGTAGTTGTGGCACATGGGCTTAGTTGCCCCACAGCAAGTGGAATTTTCCTGGACAAGGATGTAACCTGCAATCCCTGCACTGGTAGGCGGATTCTTAACCACAGGACCACCAGGGAAGTCCATGTGTTATGCTCTTTTAATTTGTAGTTTCAAATATATATACACATATATACATATGAAACAACCAGACAGAAGATAAGGAAATAGAGAATTTAAACAACACAATAAACCAGTTATATCTAACAGACCTACAGAACACTCCACCCAACAACAACAAACACATTTTTCTCAAGTGCACCTGGAACATTTTCTGTTCCATTTTCTATATCAGTTCAGTTCAGTCACTCAGTTGTGTCTGACTCTTCGCAACCCCATGGACTGCAGCACGCCAAGCTTCCTGTCCATCACCAACTCCCAGAGCTTTAACTCATGTCCATTGAGTCGGTGATGCCATCCAACCCTCCCATCCTCTGTTGTCCCCTTCTCCTCCCGCCTTCAATCTTTCCCAGCATCAGGGTCTTTCAAATGAATCAGTTCTTCACATCAGGTGGCCACAGTATTGGAGTTTCAGCTTCAGCATCAGTCCTTCCAATAAATATTCAGGACTGATCTCCTTTAGGATAGACTGGTTAGATCTCCTTGCAGTCCAAAGAACTCTCAAGAGTCCCTTTTCAACCACAGTTGAAAAGCATCAATTCGTCAGTGCTCAGCTTTCTTTATGGTCCAACTCTCACATCCACACGTGACTACTGGAAAAACCATAGCTTTAACTATATGGATCTTTGTTGGTAAAGTAATGTCTCTGCTTTTTAATATGTTGTCTAGGTTGGTCATAGCTTTTCTTCCAAGGAGCAAGCATCTTTTAATCTCATGGCTGCAGTCACCATCTGCAGTGATTTTGGAGCCCAAAATTTGTATATTAGGCCACGAATTGTCTCAATAGATTTTGAGCCACGTCATACAGAGCATCTTCTCTCACCACAAGATAAAATCAGAAATCCCTAACATAAAGAAAGCTGGAAAGTATACAAAACTCTGGATACTAAACAACACATTTTTAAATAACCAATGGATCAAAGAAGAAATCACACCAAAACTATAAACAAGTAACTATAAATACTTACATTAATAAACAAGAACATACAGATGGCCAACAGGCACCGAAAGATGCTCAACATCACTAATCAGGGAAATGTAAATCAAAACTACAATGAATGTTACCTTGTGCCTGTCAGAATGGCTGTTATTATCCAAAATGACAACAATTGTCGATGAGGATGGAGAGAAAAGGGAACCTTGCACACTGCTGGGAATGTAAATTGGTGCAGCCACTATGGAAAACAGTATGGATATTCCTCAAAAAAAAATGAAAAATAGAACTACCAAATTATCCAGCAATTCTATTCCTGGATATTTATCTGAAGAAAACAAAAACTCTAATTAGAATAGCTATATACACCCATATGTTCATTGCAGCATTATTTACAATGGCCAAGATATGGATACAAGATAAATTCCCATCAATAGATGAATGGATAAAGAAGATGTGTTGTGTTCAATCACACACACACACAGAATAGAATATTATTCAGCCATAAGAAAAGAATGAAATCTTGCCACTCATGACAACATGACTGGACCTACAGGGTATTATGCTAAGTGCACAGTAAGTCAGAGGAAGATAATACCGTATATGTAGAACGTAAACAACAAAACAAATGAGATACAGCTAGAACAAAACATACAGAGAATAAACAGGTGGTTTCCATAGGAGAGAGAGGTACGAGGAGAAAAGAAATAAATGAAGGAGATTAAGAGGTACAAACTTCCAGTTCTAAAATAAATAAGTCTTGGACATGAAATGTGCAATGTGGGGAATATAGTCAGTAACTATATAATATCTTTGTATAGTGACCTATTGTAACTAGACTTACTGTGATGAACATTTTGAGATGTATAGAAATATTAAAGTCACTGTATTGTGTAACAGGAACTGACATAGTGTTGTAGGTTGTTTATACTCCGATAACAAAGAAATTCAAGGAAAAAGAGATCATATTTATGATCACCAGAGGTGGGGGGAAATGAGAAGGAGAATTGGATAAAGGGAGTTAAAGGTACAAATTTCCATTTATAAGATAAATAAATTTTAGGGATGTGATGTACCGCATGATAAATACGGTCAACTGCTGTATGTTATATATGAAAGTTGTTAACAGAGTAAATCTGCTGTGCTGTGTGTCAATTATATCTCAATAGAAATGAAGAAAAGAAAACAAAACAAAGGTCTCAAATCAACAACCTACTTTACAACTTAAGGGACTAAAACAAAAAGAAAAAACTAAACCCAAAGCTAGTAGGAGGAAGGAAATGATAAACATTAGAGCAGAGATAAGTGAAATAGAGAAGAGACAAACAATAGAAAAAAATCAATGAAACCGAAAGTTGGTTCTTTGAAAAGATCAACAAAATTGACAGACCTTTAACTAGACTAAGAAGAAAAGAGAGAAGATTCAAATTACTAAAATCAGAAATGAAAATGGGAACAGTACTCGATTTTATGGAAATAAAAAGGACTATAGGAGAGTGCTATGACAGTTCTATGCTAACAGATTGGATAAACTAAATAAAATACACAAACTGCTAAAAACACAAAACCTACGAAGACTAAACCATGAATAGAGTATCTGAATAGATCTATTACTAGTAAGGAGACTGAATCAGCAATCAAAAATTTATTAACTACATGGTTCTAACAAGCTTTTGAAAAAAAAAAAAATGAAAACTAAAAACCCCATCTTTCCTGGTGGCTCAGAGGGTAAAGCGTCTACCTGCAATGCGGGAGACTCTGGTTCAATCCCTGGGTCAGGAATATCCCCTGGAGAAGGAAATGGCAACCCACTCCAGTATTCTTGCCTGGAGAATCCCATGGACAGAGAAGCCTGGTAGGCTATAGTCCATGGGGTCGCAGAGAGTCAGATACGACTGAGCAACTTTACTTACTTACTTACCAACAAAGAAAAGTCCTAGACTCGATGACTTCACTGGTGAATTTTACCAAACATTTAAATAAATAACACTAATTCTTCTCAAACTTTTCAAGAGCCTAAAGTAGAGGGAGCACTTTCTAACTCTTTTTACAAGGATGTTACCCTGACATCAAAGCCAGACAAAGACACTACAAGAAAACTGCAATCTAATATCTCTTATTAACATTGATGCAAAAATCACAAAATACTAACAGAATTCAGTAGCATATCAAAAAGATGCACCATGACACACTATGACCAAGTGAGATTTATTCCTGGATTGCAAAGATTGTTCAACACACAAAAAGTAATCAATGTAATATATCACATAAACAAAATGAAGGGGAAAAAAACTCCATGCACATCTCAATGTAGAAAAAACATTAACAAAATTCCACACCCTTTCAAGATAAAAACGTTCAGCAAAAAGCAATAAAAAAAACTACCTCAGCATGATAATAAAAAGATTCTTCGTAATTATATCCCCTCCCACTCACATAGAAATGAGTTTAAATTCTCTGAGCATAGACCATCTGGGGAGGAGGGTGTTTGTGTGTGGCAGGGCAGCCCAGAAAACTGCTGCCTGGGGATGGGAGGAAAAATGAAAAGCGAGAAGAAACAGCCCAAGTTGAAAAGTCCTAGTGTTCTCACGGCAAAACAATGGTGGGGCTTTGAGTGCTCCCTACACATCATCCACCCTCCGCCTACCCTCACCCTCCTCTCCACTCCTCTCTGAGGGGAGAGTGCCTTGCTCCTGCCTATAGGCTCACAGGGAACCATATCCACTCAGGCTAGCCCATTCTCTGAGAAACACAGCCCTCAGGTCCAAATACTTAGCTGGCTATTAGCAAGTTGATCGGCTGTAAGACTTGTCTGTCCCCTCCAGAGATCCTCACTGACTTCTATCTACGTCGATCACTTCATGGATTGGGGAGACCACCTGAAGCCTAGAGAAATGAAGGGACCTGAGGCCACTAGCAGAAGAGCATCGTTTGTCTTGTTCCCGGCCACCAGCGTTTTCCTCTGGAATTCCAGGCAGCAAGTGGCAAGTCTCCCCTGGCTGCTGGCACCGCTTGCTCCTATAGGCTGTATACAAGTCCTGGAAGCCAGCCAGAAGGCTGTGAGGGGCCAGGTAGGGCCAGGCATTTGATTCTGCCTCCTCATGCTGGGATCTGCCTGCTTCCTGCCCTGGCTGAGTCTGTCTGCTGGCCAATGTCCTGCCCTGGCCATGGGTCGCACGACCTCCACTCTGATGCCCATCACTCGAAGCCTTGCTCCCCTGCATCTTGGCATGCTGCTGCTGCTACTCTGGACAGCCAGCACCTCCGAAGGCCTCCCAAGGAGCAGACCTACAGCTCTACTGTCTGGAATGGTAGGGAGCCGGCACAGGAAGCGGGGAGCAGGATAAGATGCCACCTGGATGCCTGAGCAGTGTGGCACGCAGGAAATGCATGCACATGGCTCTGTGGGTCCACGGCTGTCCCTACAGGGAGCATGTGGGTTTGGTGAGTGTGCGCGCTGCCACGCCAGAAAGATCTGTAAAGTTTCAAGACTGCCAGCAGCCCTAATCATAGCGTGGTGGGGGAGAGGGGTGGGGGATGCAACTCCTCTTCCCAGGGCATGCCCTCCAGTTCCTACCGGGACATGCCAGGTGAGCCCCTGGACAGCGGGACGCGGGCCCCCTAGGGAACAGGCAGTGGCCCAGGGCTTTGCTTTACTCACAGCTATGTATAGTGCTGGCAGAGGGTGTTCCTTGGGAACTCTGGGTTTGAGTCAGGGAGAGCATCTGTCCTGTAATTTTCCAGGGGAGAGATGAGAATGTGAATTTGGAGTAACTAGTGCTGAGATGCTGGAGCAGTGCCTGTGCCTTCCTGTTCCTCCTCCTAAAATCTGTCCTCCCTCCTCCAGGTGGCTTCCTGTTTGAAGGGCTCTCTGATGATGAGGATGACTTTCACCCAGTAAGTGACCGGGCTGCCTGCCATTTGCGGGAGATGGTGCTGGGGAGGCACCCTCCCCGGGACCTGGTATGCTCAGCAGGGGGTGGTCAGAGGCCCTTTGGGGGCCCAGGTGTGTCACACTATTGCTGTGAACCTGTTAGCCTGGGGAGTCTCCCCAGGAATTGTTCCTGGGGCAGGAGTGAGGTTCATCTGAGATCCACTCAGGGCTGCTGCCCTGATCTGGGCACCTCCCTTGTCCAGAGTGCCAGGTCCACGCCCTCAAGCAGCACCCCCAGCTCCCGCCCAGCTTCCCTGGGGTACAGCGGAGCTGCCGGGCCCCGGCCCATCACCCAGAGTGAGCTAGCCACCGCCCTGGCCCTGGCCAGCACTCCGGAGAGCAGCTCTCACACGCCGACTCCTGGCACCCAGGTATGGAGAGAGGGTGTGGGAAGGTCCAGGCTGGGCCCCCAGGGAGAAGGGCCGAGTGGTAGAGTGGGTTGACCTTTGCTGATCCTTGCGCTCCATCTGCTTTGATCTGAGCTCTACCTGGAGCCCCAGTGGGTTTCCCCCTGCAGCTCAGGTGACCTCTGTTCACCTGCCTTTAGGCTCAGAAGACTGGGGCTCATCCCAGGCCTGACCGACTCTTCCCAGCAGTTGGAAGAACCTCCTGTCAATAATGAATGGGTCCTTACTTATTCCTGAAAGTGGCCAGGCATACATCACAGGCCTAAGCATTCCTGGTGACAGTCACTCCAGCCAGCAAAGCCGTCTTTCCTCTCCCAGTGTGGGTCCTAGGCTCGGCCGGGGGTCCCATCCCATCTCCCTGGAGCAAAAGAGTACAGAACCCTTCCTGCCCACATAGAGAGCTTCTAGGTAGCTCTGTGTGGCAGTCTCATGCTGGCCCCTGCTGGGAGGCAGAGGCGAGGCACCCGGGACACCCTGGGGTGATGTGACAGCGGTGGGTGTGTGCTGGGAGGCGGGGATGGCTCTGAGGGTGGCACTGACCATGGTCTGTCTCTAGGGCCACTCCTCAGGGACCTCCCCAATATCCTCCAGCGTCCAGTCAGGGACGCCCATCACCAACGATCTCTTCAGCCAAGCCCTGCAGCACGCCCTGCAGGCCTCCGGGCAGCCCAGCCTTCAGGTCAGTCTCCCCAGTTCTGATGTTCACATGGCTTCCTTGGCCCTTGGATGCTGAGCTTTTCTCTGCTCTCTTGAAGCCCTTCCCACTTGGCCTGCTTTGCTGCAGGAACAGCTGGGGCGTGGCAGCATGAGGAGAGGGTGTTCCCAGCAAGGATGGTTGTCCCTGCTGCTTCCACTCCTGCACCCAGTGTCCATGGCCTGGCTCCACTGACCGCCTGGCTTGGGTACTTGTGGCAGTTTCAAAGGAGGAGTCACTCATCTAAGAGATGGAGTATTTCCTGCCATATCAGTACACAACGTTGTCACAGTCATCAGGGACTGCAGCCCTCCCCTGTGAGCTCCTGAGCCCTAAGGGCACTCTGGAAGGAGAATACCTGAGATCTGGCAGCTGTCAGATGGCAGCCACTCTCTATGGTGAGTCCAGAGGGAATTCAGGATGTGAAAAACACAGGGTACTGGCCCAGGATAGCTCAAATACATATGAAAGGAAAGATTTCAATGAGCCCAAACTCTTGCGTCTTCTCATGCATAAAAAGGCGCTAAATCCCTTAACTTGGATTATCTGTTTTCTTTCATTAACAATAACCTTTTGATGTTCAGACTGCCTGCCATTTGTTGCCAAACTTCTACAGACTCCTCTCCCTCCTCAGAGCAGTTGTCTCGGGGTCACTTGCGATGCTGGCTCCTGGGCTTGAAGTCCTAAAAATTCCCACCAAATTAAACATAGCTCTCAACTTTTTGTTTGTGGATATATATTTTTTCAAGTTAACACATCCATCTTATGAGTGTTGACTGCGTCTCAAGTGGCTGGGGTAGAGGCCAGCCAGTCCTCATTCCTCCACAGAGGGACGCCAGGAAGCCACTGAACTGAGGGAGCAACAGGGTAAGAAGCCCGACCGAGGCTTCACTTGGTCAAGCAAAACTTTTCTGAAGAAGAGGTGTTGGACTGACTATCAAAGAATTAGAGGTTAGCCAGGCAGGGAAGGGGGTGGTTGGTTGAGGGAGTGTGATATCTAGGCGGAAGCAGCCAACCTTAGAAATGGTCTGTGTCAGTCCACCTGTGACCTTCCACCCACAAGACTAGTTTTGAAATCATGGTGCCTGCCACGCTCTGGATATCATTCCTGGGGTTGATAATGAGGCTTGGTTTAATGTCTCATCCTATTCTTAAATTCTCAGCCAATTTATCACCTTCAGAAAAGTAATTCTTATTTTCTTATCAGAAATCCCTATTTTTATTATGATTATCAGAATCTCTATTTTTAAAGTGACCTCTGGTGAAAGTTAATTAGGCCATGAGTTTTAGCTCTACTTCCCTAATGTGACTATGATTCTTCTCACTTTCAATTTGAGTGAAGGGGCACTTTCCACCCAGAATTCCATGTGCTAAGTCACTTCAGTCGTGTCCGACTCTTTGCGACTCTATGGACTATAGCCCACCAAGCTCCTCTGTCCAGAATTCCATATTTGAGTGGAGTTTGCTTTGTACATTGCTTCACAATAGCCAAAAGGTAGAAGCAACCCATGTGTCCATCAGCAGATGAATGAATAAACAAAATCTGGTGTATACGTACAATGGAATATCATTCAGCCTTAAAAAGGGAGGAAATTCTGACACATGCTACAACATGGATGAACCTTGAGGACATTATACTAAGTGAAATAAGCCAGCCACGAAAGGACTATATGAGCCCACTTATAGGGGCAGCTGGAGTAATCCAATTCATAGAGGCAGAAGGTAAAGTGCGATTTCCAGGAGCTGGGGAGCAGGGAGAATGGGGAGTTGTTGTTTAATAGGTACAGAATTTCAATTTGGGAAGATAAAAAAAAGTTCCAGAGACAGATGGTGGTCACAGTTGCATAATAGTTTGAGTGTACCTAATGCCACTGAACTGTACACTTAAGTGGGTAAAATGGTAAATGTCGTGTTATATATATTTTACTGCAAGTTCTAAAAATATATAGAAGACACCCCACGGCCACCAAAACAAAAGGAAACACATCAAAATTTGAATGATTCCACCCATCTGTGCTGGAACTCCTCCAACCCTTGGCTTGACAGGAGCCTATTCTATGAATGGAGTTTATGAGTCCACTAAAATGGCTGTAATGTAAAAATATGTCTTGCTACATATGCAGGTCTCATTCTTCTCCTAGAGCCTGAAATAAAAATGGACAGAGAGAAAATTACTACCTTTATGACTGAGCACTTATTTCATAAACATTCAAGTGCCTATTTTATGCAAGGCACTATGCCAGGAGCTGTGGAAGATGTGAAAATGAAGCATATAGAGAAGTTTGTAGTCTGGAAGGGGAAATGTCCATGCATAAATTTTTCTGTGAATAATTTTAATGTCAGGTAAAATAGAAAATGTGCCCTATTCTGTGCCCTTAAAGGGCCATGTATTTCTCTCAGTTATGGTATGTGTTTCACTGTACTGTCATTAACTTCTTTTTATTTCTCCCACTAATCGGTAGGCTTGTGTTGATGGCCCAATTTATCATCCTCCCTCAAAACAGGCCCTTTACCGTATGACTTTGCAGAACCCGCCCACCGTGAGTGGAGTGACCTGCCTGCCCCTTGATTCCAGCTTCCACCATGTGACTTGCTTTGGACAATGGAATGTTAGCAGATATGATGAAAGCAGAGGCTTGAAGTGGATTTGAACACTGCCCTTTTGCCCCACAGCCATTACCAGGAGAACAGGCCTGGGCTAGCCTGCTCAAGGCCACATAGCAGAGCTGAGTCTCCTAAACTGCCTTAGCAGAGGCCAGCTGTCGATCAGAAAACCTATAGATATGTCACTGAGCCCAGCCAAGAAAAGTGTACAAAGTATCATTGTAAAGCCAGATGAATTGTTTAGAGTGTACACATCTATGTAATCACTACCCAAAGCAAAAACGAGTATGCTAGAAGCACTTGGAAGCAGCTCGCAAGCCCCTTCCCAGTCTTTACCCACCTTTTCCTCCAAAGGTAACCATTACCTTGACATCTAACCATAAATTAGCTTTTGCCTGTTCTTGATCTTCTAAATGGAATCATACCATATTTAACCTTTTGTGTCTGGCTTCTTACATTTAACATTATAGTAATGAGAGTCTTCCTGGTTGTTGGGAATAGCAATAGGAGTTCCTTGATTTTCATTGCTTTATAGTAGGACATGATGAGAAATGGAATATTTCCTGCCCTATCAGTAAACAGGGATGTCACAGTCATCAGTGATTGCAGTCCTCCAACAGGAGCCAGTGAGCCCTGAGGGAACTCAGGAAGGAGAATACCTGCCATCTAGCAGTCATCAGACTGTAGCCACTCCCTACAATGAGCCCTGAGGACAGGAAGCTCAGAATGTGAAAACAGGATACTGGTCCCAGATGGCTGAGGTGCATGTGAAAGGGGTAATCTCGGTGAGTCCAGACTCTTCCCATGTATGTGTTTGTGTGTGTGTGCGTGCACACTCAATCATTCAGTTGTGTCCGACTCTTTGTGACCCTCTAGACTGTAGGCCACCAGGCTCCTCTGTCCATAGGATTTTTCAGGCAAGAATACTGGAGTGGGTTGTCATTTCCTACTCTAAGGGATCTTCCTGAGCCAGGGATCGAACCCTCATCTCCTGCATTGCAAGCAGATTCTTTACCACTGAGCCACTGGGTATGCCCAAAAAGCACTAAATCCCTTAACTAGGGTTATCTGGTTTTCCTTAATTTAACAATAATCTTTTGATGTTCAGACTACCTGCCCTTTGTTGCAAAACTCCTCTATAACATGACTCCTCCCCCTATCTGCTCGGAGCAGTTGACTCAGGGTCACTTGAGATGCTGTCTTCCAGGCTTGAAGTCCTAAAAATTTCCACAGGATAAACAGTGCTCTCAGCTTTTAGGTTGTGAATGTTTTTTAGGTCAACAATGGTTTGGATATAACACAATGTATTTATAAATTCTACTGTCGGTGATATTGTTGTTTAGTCACTATGTTAGTCACATGGATAATTTCCCAGGGAAACCTATTAGGAATAGTGCTGCAATGAGTATTTTTACCTATGTCTTTTGGTGAGCATATGTATGCATTTCTGTTCCATACATAGTTAGGAATAGAATTGCCAAAGTGTAGGATAAGTGTATGTTCCACTTAATACATATTGCCAAATAGACTTCCCAAGTTGTTGTTTTCAGTCGCTACATCTTGTCTGACTCTTTGTGACCCCATGGTCTGCAGCATGCCAGGCTTCCCTGTCCTTCACCATTTCCCGAAGTTTGTTCAAACTCATGTCCATTGAGTTGGTGATGCCATCCAAACTTCTCATCCTCTGTTGGCCCTTTCTCTTCCTGCCCTCAATCTTTCCCAGCATCAGGGTTTTTTCCAGTGAGTCAGCTCATTGCATCAGGTAGCCAAAGTATTGGAGCTTCAGCTTCAGCTTCAGTCCTTCCAATGAATGTTCAGGGTTGATTTCCTTTAGGATTGACTGGTTTGACCTCCTTGCTGTCCAAGGGACTCTCAAGAGTCTTCTCCAACACCACAATTTGAAAGCATCAGTTCTTTGGCACTTACCCTTTTGGGGGCTTCCCTGATAGCTCAGTTGGTAAAGAACCCACCTGCAATGCTGGAGACTCCGGTTCAATTCCTGGGTTGGGAAGATCCGCTGGAGAAGGCATAGGATACCCACTCCACTATTCTTGGACTTCTCTCGTGGCTCATCTGGTAAAGAATCCACCTGCAGTGTGGGAGACCTGGTTTTGACCCCAGGGTTGGGAAGATGCCCTAGAGAAGGAAATGGCTACCCACTCCAGTATTCTGGCCTGGAGAAGTCCATGAACTGTATAGTCCATGGGTTCGCAAAGAGTAGGACAGGACTGAGCGACTTTCACTTACCCTTTTTTAGGGTCCAACTCTCACATCCGTACATGACTACTAGAAAAACCATAGCTTTGACTATGTGGACCTTTGTCAGCAAGGTGATGTCTCTACTTTTGAATACACTGCCTGGGTTTGTCATAGCTTTTCTTCCAAGGAGCAAATGTCTTTTAATTTCATGGCTGCAGCCACCATCCACAGTGATTTTGGAGCCCAAGAAAATAAAATCTGTCGTTGCTTCCACTTTTTCCCCTTCTATTTGCCATGAAGTTAAATAAGCAGGGTGACAATATACAGCCTTGACATACTCCTTTCCCAATTTTCAATCAGTCCATTGTTCCATGTCCAGTTCTAACTGTTGCTTCTTGACCCACAAACGGGTTTCTCAGGAGACAGGTAAGGTGCTCTGGTATTCCTCTTTTTAAGAATTCGCCACAATTTGTTGTGATACACACAGTCAAAGGTTTTGACATAGTCAATGAAGCAGAAGTAGGTGTTTTTCTGGAATTCTCTTGCTTTTCCTATGATTCAGTGAATGTTGGCAATTCGTCTCTGCTTCCTCTGCCTTTTCCAAATCCAGCTTGTACATCTGGAAGTTCTCAGTTCACATACTGCTGAAGCCTGGCTGGAACGATTTGGAGCATTACCTTGCGAGCATGAGAAGTGAGCACAATGAACATTCTTTGACCTTGCACTTTTTTGGGATTGGAATGAAAACTGACCTCTTCCAGACCTGTGGCCACTGCTGTGTTTTCTGAATTTGTTGATATATTGAGTGCAGTGGGAATCCCTGGTGGCTCAGCATTAAAGAATCCAACTGAAATACAGGAAACTTGCAGGAGATGAAGGTTCAATTCCTGGGTCAGGAATATCTCCTGAAGAAGGAAATGGCAACCCACTTCAATAGTCTTGACTGGGAAATCCCATGGACAGAGGAGCCTGGTGGGCTACAGTCTATGGGGCCTCAGAGTTGGACATGACTGAGAGACTCAGCAATGACAGCAACTGAATGCAGCACTTTAACATCATCATCTTTTAGGATTTTAAATCGCTCAGCTGGAATTCCATCATCTCCACTAGCTTTGTTCGTAGTAATGCTTCCCAAGGCCCACTTGACTTCATACTTCCAGCAGAAATGTTTGTGTTTTACTTTCTTCACCTCCTTGCCAACACTGGGTGTGGTCAAGTCTTTTTCATTTCAGCCTTTCTAATGGGTATGTAGTAATATCTCATTTTGATTTTAATTTACACATCCCTTATGACTTATGAGCAGGAGTATATTTTCAATTTGAATTTTGTGTGAAATATCTGTTCATGTAAGATTCAGGTTTGTACTTCATAGACTCTTCTACTGCAGAATTGAAAGGGTACCTATGCAGGTAATGAGTCTTCACAGAAAGAGGTCCTAAAGGTGAAAAAGAACTTTGCATCAGCTCAAACCCAGCCTTATCAACATCAGGAATGATACAGTGGGATTCTAGCATAAGACATTTAACTCTAGAACACCTCAAATCAGTACCCAGGAAGTAGACAATGGGTTGGACACATGACAATGTGGGGATCTTCAAGGAAAAGCCACTGGCTGGTTGCTAGCAGACTCCCAATGAATCATCTGGTATCCTAGAAACACCAGGACTTCAGGGTCTGGTTCTCAGCCACACAGGCTCAGAAAAGAGCTTTTGCTGACACAGTGAGTCAGAAATTAATGTGAAAATCAGAATGCTGATGTACTAATTCACACCATGAACCAGAATCGCCAAGCATTCCAGTCTCTGATTAAGACATTCACTCCCCATAAGAAAACAACTTGGGAAGTCAAGTATAATCAGAAGGCTGTATGGTAAGCTGGAAGCAGAGCACCAGAATAGGAAGGGGGGGCCAAGAATAGCAGGAGTGTGCTTCCAAGACCCTCACAGTAAAAAATGCATGTGACACTGGAAATGGACAGATGACTTTGGACTAGACCTCCGTGTCCCCAGCCAATGCTCAGATGAACGCTGACCATGTCCCTTTAAAGACTCTTCTTTTTTCAGTGTTTCCTGTACTGATTAATTCCCTTTCTGATTGCCTCCTTCTTCTCTGGTTACTCTGACATTTGTTGGTCATCTTTGTATTGTCCATTTCCCCAGCTCCTTCTCTAGAGGTCCCTGGCCGCTTTTCAACAGACCATACTTTCCATGGAGAACCTGATCTTTGGAGTTCCTGGAATGGTTCCATCCTAGATCTAGGTTTGAAGCTCACCACCTGGATCAAACCAATCAGTGCATTCCATCCTCTGAGCCCAGTGATGGGCTGAGGATGTCAGCTGCAAATGCTGGGGTCCTGATACTCTGCATTTCCCACTGGGCATGAATGAGAAATCTTGTAACCTTGCAAGTCTTCTGAGAACCACAAGGGGAGTCAGCCTCAGGTTATTTTGACATGGAGGAAGCCCAGGTGGAGAGCAGAAAGGAACTAGATTCCTTGCAATTTCTTAAGCCACTGAATCAAGCAAGTGCAGCCTCTGAACTGTTCAGATCCTTGAGCCAAGATATCCCCTTTCTTGTATTAAACAGTTCATATTGGTCTGGCAGACCTAATTACTGTCCAGTACCTAGTATCCTCTTCTTTTTTCACTTATAGAACCCTCTTTTTAGTCATAGTTGAAAAATATTTATCTACCCTACTCCCCTAGAGCTAAGGGTGGCTGTAGCCGAGAAGATACTACTGAAAGTCTTTGGGTAGTGCTTCTGGAAAAATGATCTATTTCATGAATTTTTTTTAAAGAGGGCAGATTCAACTGGCACATGCATTCTGCCTTTCCTCATCCCCTTTTTCTTGTCTTCCAAACAGACATATATCCAGAAGAGAGACAGCCAACTTGTGATCACGAAACCGAAAGACACACACACACGATGGCAGCCTTCCCTGGTGGCGCAGATGGTAAAGAATTAGTGTGCAATGCAGGAGACCTAGGTTCGAGCCCTGGACTTTTCCCCTGGAGAAGGGAAAGTCTACCCACTCTGGTATTCTTGCCTGGAGGATTCCAAGGACAGAGGGGACTGGCAGGCTACTGTCCATGAGGTCGCAGAGTCTGACACAACTGAGCGACTAACATTTTCACTTTTAAGGATGGCTGAAGAGGAGGGGAGCCTGATTCCTTGAGCAGCTGCATCAGTTTCCAGACTTCCTGTCTCAGACTCCTTGTAAGATGAGAAAAATAAACCTCATATGGATTTGGCCACTTTGTTGGGTTTCTAAATGCAGCCAAATACAGTTCTATCACTCAGAGAATTCAGTACCCTGAAGTGCAAGTAATATAATCTGAAACATGAACTTTTTTGAGTAGTAGAGATGGGCTTTTGGGCTGGGAGGGTACATACATCACAGACGGGAATGCCAATGACCTTGTTGTGCGGTGGTGGAATACATGGTCAATTTGCTCTTCTATGGGAGATACCCCTCATGCCAGCCAATTCGGTTGTGTTACGGAAAATAACTGGAATGATTCAGAATGTTGGCACATGCTGGTGACTTCATTCCATTTTCAACAAAGTCCTAAAGGAGACCAATGAGCTAGTTTGATCCAGGTTGAAGGAAAAAAGAAAGGAAGCACCACTTCACTAAGGAAGACTCTGCTTAGGGCCTGCCATCTCCTTTGTGATCCATAATTTGGGATAATCTGATCCCACTGGGATAATTTGATGATTCTATAACTTGGAGACTTGCAAGGGTGAAAAAGACCATTGCATCTGTTCTCCAGATAGGAATGTGGCTGCCAGGCAATAGCTTAGAAGATGAGACTGCTGTCCTGGGCCTTTACTAAGCACCTTCCTTTTAAAATCACTGTTCCACAGGAGATTGGGGTTGACACATATAGAGTACTATGCATAAAATGGGCTTCCCCGGTGGCTCAGACAGTAAAGAATTTGCCTGCAATGCAGGAGACGGGGTTTGATCCCTGGATCTGTAAGATTCCCCTGGAGAAGGAAACGGAAATCCACTCCACTATTCTTGCCTGGACAATGTCAGGGTTGAGGAGCCTGGGACTGGAGCTACAGTCCATGGGATTGCAAAGAGTCAGACGTGACTGAGCAGGTAACTCACATGCTTAAAACAGATAACTGATGAGAACCTCCTGTAGAGCACAAGGAGCTCTACTCAGTGCTCTATGGTGACCGAAATGAGAAGGAGATCCGTACAAGAGTGGACATATATAACTGTTTCACTTTATAGCAGAAGCTAACACATTGTAAGGCAACTATACGCCAATAAAAAAATTTTTTTTAAATCTAAATGTCCATCAACAGAGGAATGGATGAAGAAAATGTGGAACATATATACAATGGAACATTACTCAGCACTAAAACGGAACGAAATAGTGACATTTCCAGAGAGGTGGATAGATCTAGTACCTGTCGTATAGAATGAAGTCAGAAAGAGAAAAACAAACATTGTATCATATCACTTACATGTGGAATCTAGAAAAATAGCACCAAAGAACTTAACTGCAAAGCATAGACGTAAAGAACACATTTATGGAAATCAAGGGGGACAGAGAGGATGGGATCAATTTGGAGACCAGGATTGACTTATATACAGTAGTATGTATAAAATAGGCGACTAATGAGCATCTACTCTATAGCACAGGGAACTCTCCTCAATGATCTGTGGTGACTTAAATGGGAAGGAAATCTAAAAAAGAGAGGGTATATGCATACATATAATTGATTCACTTTGCGGTCCAGCAGAAATTAACACAACATTATAAAGCAAGTATACCCCAATAAAAATTAACTAAAAAAAGAATTACCACTCAACAGAAGAAGTAGGGAGTGGGGGTGGGGTGTCTGCAAAGTATTCTCTTTGTTTCCAATTGTCTTGCATCAGTGAGCATTAAGCTGAAGGCCAGAAGAATAAGCAGAACACAGAGGCCAGCAGATAATAGAGGAAGATGTTCAGGTCCATGGGCTGTGACCTCACAGGAGCTTCAGCTGTGTTTACTCGCACAGAGGATTGGAGAAGAGGTAAATGGACTGGAAGCCTACAACCTTTCTGAGGGAATATCACCAAAAATGAAAATTTAAGGATCTGACCAGCAAAACTTTATCATTTTTCAACCTAAGGTCCCCGAACACATACCAGAAAGGGTATCCGCCCCAAAGTTTACTTCAAATATGGTTCAAGAGGGTAATGCATAAGAAGTCATTCCAAAGAGGGTGGAGGGACTTCTCTGGTGGTCCAGTGGCTAAGGCTCGGCACTCCCAGCGCAGGGGGCCTGAGTTCAATCCGTGGTCAGGGAACTAGATCCCACATACCGCAGCGAAGAGTTTGCGTGCTGCAACTAAGGGTCCTGTGTGCCACTGTGCGCCACAGCAAAGACCAAAGGTCTTGAGTGCTGCCACCAAGATCCACTGCAGCCGGATAAATAAATACTTTTTAAAAATAAGATGTCTGTTTTTAAAAAAGATGAAACTTGGAATATGAAGCACAGTGATAAAGTTCTTCCCAGGGAATAGGTTGTCTGAGTAAGGAAATTACTATCAAACAAAGCTTTTCCTGTCTAGCAGAATTTGGTATTTGCCATAGATCTAATAGTCTCAATAGCTTTGATAAGTTCCCCATTCTTCCCTTTCCTTCTCCATTATTATATATGGACATGTTGGGAGAACATAACTTGGCTTTTAGTTCATAGGTTATTGGACTTGGTATGAGGATTCACACCAGGGCTAAGTGGAGAAACTGCCAACGAACTAGAGATTCTGGCTTTTGAGATGGATGCAATGCCTGAATGAGACCTCAGAACTGTCTTCATTAGGGAGGGAGTATGTTCTGTATATGGGGGTATGGAAGCCAAAAGGGTGGGCTGTGGGAGTTACTGCTTTCTTTCTACCCAATAAGCATTTTCCATGTCTTCTTTACCATCAGAACTCTGAATCTGAAGCCATATGCCAGCTAAAAATGACAGCAGAGTTTTCCAGCCACTGAGGCTTAAGCAAACTCTGCCAAAGACTGTCTGGAAAAGCTTTGCTTTCTGGTCATAAGTATCACCACGTCTCCCCTTTTTACTTATTTCTCTTTTTCTTGCCTGGAACTAAATGGGAAGTTGAATCTTCAAGAAATAATGAAGCGTATCAGAAATGGTGAATATTTGAATAAATGTCAAAGATTACTTCTCCCTATTGATTCCTTTAAATTGCATGTGGCTATTTAAAAATAATGTGGAGGGAAATTTAGAAAAATAAAAATAATGTGGGAATTTCTCTTTCTATGCTCTGGAACTTCTTAAGTAACTTTGAAGATTTGATGTGTTCTCCTATGAATTCTTCTGGGCCTTGTGAATTCTTGAAGAGTAGTTATTTAGTTTATTTAAATTTTTAATGTTTATTAGGGTAAATTTTGGCAAAAAATATTTTCCTAGGAAATTGTTTATTTATGCTACATTTTCAAATGTGTTTGCTCTAGACTTGTGAAAAGTAGCTTCTTAAGATTTTTAGGTATTTAAACCTCTGTCTGCTGGGGCAGCCTTAGTTCTTAGAGCTCATGTTATGGGCCTCTTCCCCTGGATTGATTCTTGGTTTTTTTTCCCAGCATGGCCCCCAAACACCAGTCTTCACTTCCATCCACACAAAGAAACCAAAGCTGACTCCTGCCTCCAGGCCAGATGAAACATCTCCTCGGAACTTGCTGAAGGAAGAAAAAGAACGGCAAGAAGCAACTGAACATATTGACGGAGTACAAAATGAAACAGATAGACTTAATGAACAAGCCAGGGGGAGATTTTGAAAGTAGAACAGAAATATAACAAATTCCGCCAATCATTTTTTCAGAAGAAGTTGGAATTGATTGCCAAAATCCCCAATTTGGGGGTAACAACATTTGTTAACCATTCACAAGCGTCTGCACTGCTTGGGAAGAAGGGTGAAGACACGCTGCCTTATTTGCCAAGCATTGAAGTGATGGAATTTGAAGATATTAAATCAGGTTACAGAATAGATTTTTATCTCGATGAAAACACTTACTTTGAAAATAAAGTTGTCTCCAAAAAATCTCATCTACATGAGAGTGGTGATCCATCTTCAAAGTCCACTGAAATCAAAAGGAAATCCAGAAAGGATTTCACTAAAAGATCAAATCAAACGCAAAATAAAGCCAGCAGGGAGAGATAGCACAAGGAACCAGAGAGCTTCTTCACCTCGTTTATTGATCACTCTGATGCAGGTGCAGATGAGTTAGGAGAGGTCATCAGAGATGGTGTCTGGCCAAGTCCATTACAGTGCTCAGAGAAGGCGCTGGCACTCCACGCCAGTACTCTTGCCTGGAAAACCCATGGACGGAGGAGCCTGGTGGGCTGCAGTCCGTGGAGTCGCTAAGAGTCAGACCCGACTGAGCGACTTCACTTCCCCTTTTCGCTTTCATGCATTGGACAAGGCAATGGCAACCCACTCCAGTGTTCTTGCCTGGAGAGTCCCAGGGACGAGGGAGCCTGCTGGGCTGCCGTCTCTGGGGTCACACAGAGTCGGACACGACTGAAGCGACTTAGCAGCAGCAGCATTACAGTGCTACTTGTTTCCTGACATGAATGATGAGGAAGGGGAAGAAGAGGAAGATGATGGTGACAACGAAGAGGAAGAAGGACTGGAAAATACTGATGAAGGAGATCAGGATGAAAGTGAAGAAGATGAGGAGGAGGAAGATGAAGGAGAAGATGACCAATGGAACACGGATGGATTCCAGCCTCCCTTTTTAAATCTTCTCCAGCCCCTGGGAGCAAGTTGCAGGCTTTTTTTTCCTCCTCCTGTGCTCAGTCACCCTGTTTTTAAGGTCTCTTTTCTCCTTTATACCAAGGTTCACAACTTATTTGGGAATACCTTGAGCAAAATTCAATGGGAAAGGAATTTCTACCCCTTTCTATTCCAAATTCATTTTTATCCCTTCCTGTCTCAATAAAGGCTGTAGAATCAACACCACCATGCTCTGTGGGAAAAAAGAAAAACCTTCTGCTCCCTTAGCTCTGCTGGAAGCTGGTGCACCAGGATGACCCAGAGAGAGGGAATTGGGAGGGAAGTGGGAGGGGGGGTTCTGGAAGGGGAACACATGTATACCCATGGCAGATCCATGTCAATGTATGGCAAAACCAACAGGATAATGTTAAGAAAAATAAAATAAATAAATAACTTTAAAAATGGGGTTACAGAAGGTCAGCAAAAGGTGGGTTTGAGATGTCTGGGTGGGTTAAGTGAGTATTTTGACAACATGAGTACTCCTTTGGCATATTTAACTGTGATGTTTAGAGGACATACTTTCAGTTTAAGATGACACTTTTAAAACAAAGAAGTGAAAGTGACTCAGTGACGTCCGACTTTTTGCCACGCCATGGACTATCCAGTCCAAGGAATTCTCCAAGCCAGAATATTGGAGTGGGTAACCTTTCCCTTCTCCAAGGGATCTTCCTAACTCAGGGATCAAACCCAGGTCTCCTGCGTTGCAGGTGGATTCTTTACCAGCTGAGCTACCAGGGAAGCCCCTCTTTTAAAACAAAATTCTCTCCTACTGACTTGAGCCCTGCCACTTGATGGGAGAATCAGCAGGACATGTAGGAAATTACATGAAATTGACATTCTCTATTGTAATTTTGTTCCTGTATATTTTTTAAATGTTTCTTTTTTGCTTCACTGAGAAGTAAAGATGATGCTCAGTTTTAAATGTAAAAAGTGTACAAGTTGCTTTGTTACAATAAAACTAAATGTGTTTTTAAATTTTTTATTTTTTTAATTTATTTATTTGTTTATTTACTTTTGACTGCACTGGGTCTTTGTTGCTATGCACGGGCTTTCTCGAGTTAGGCAAGCAGGGGCTGCTCTGTAGTTGCAGAGTCTGTGGTGACTTCTCTTGTGGTGGAGCACGGGTTCTAGGGTGCTCAGCACGGGTTCCGAGTGCTCTAGAACCGGTGCTCAGCGGCTGTGGCGCAGGCTTAGTTGCTCCACAGTATGTGGGATCTTCCCACACCAGGGATCGAACCTGTGTCCCCTGCCTTGGCAGGCAGATTCTTAACCACTAGGCCACCAGGGCAGTCCATGCTTTTAAAAATTTTAAGTCTTCTGTTTCAATGGCTATTTCCTCCTTGTCATTTTTTATCGTGCATATTTATGCCTTTTTTCTTTTTTTTCCTGGTTAGATTAACTAGTAATTTGTTGAGTTGACTTTTTTCCTGAGAACCAGCATTTGGATTTATTTATTCCTTTTAATTTCTTTTTCTATTTTCCAACTTATTAATTTCTGCTTATATCTTTAATAGTTCCTTCATTCTGCTTTCTTTTGGTCTGCTTTGCATTTTTTTTTAGCTTTTAAATTGATGTTTAATTTTATTTAGATAGCTAGTGTAATACATTCTCTCCTAACTACATTTGCAATATCACATGGATTTGGATAAACTGTGTTTCTATTACTGCTATTTCATGAAATTCAGCAATTTTGGCTAACTCTTGGGTTAACTCTTATTAACCCAAGAGTTGCGTATGTTTTAAAATTTTCTAGGTGAAAAATTCTTTCTGTGATGAACACTTTTATCGCCTTGTGATTGGAGAAGGCTATTTATATCACTGTTCTTTTTAAGAAAATTAAGATTTTCTTAAAATCTCAATAAATTTGCTATTTATATCATGGCTCTCTTTAAAGAAAATTGAGATTTATTTTCTTTTGTGACTATATCATCAGTTTTCACAAATGCTTCAATCACCCAGTTGCCAGTACTCTGAGCCACCAGGTCTCAGACCTGTCCGCAGCGTTCCCCATCTCATAATAGGATCCTCTCTCTTTCTGGGATAATTCCAGCTGATGTTGTTAGTACCTGGCCTCCTCTAGGACCAGGCTACACTCTTCTCCCTTCCGCACCACCTCCCTACCTGCCACCCCTCTGTTCACACATTAGCTCTGGAGCAGGCTTCTCTGGTTTCAGATATTAATCTTTCCATTTACATGTAAATTGAAGTTGGAGCTACTCTCCCTCTCCTAGGATGCTGTAGGTGAGGGCTGGGGTGATGTAATTTGCTTTCATTGTTGATCTGTGTGGGTTTTGCAGGATTATGAAGGGATTTAGGTATCTACCATTATTCCACAGGAATCAGAAAGCTCTGTGATTTCTTTTTATCATATCTCTGCCACTTTTCCTTCATTCCCGCTTTTCACTGGCTTAAATTTTCCTCTTTTGCCCTTCCCTTCTCAACAACATTGAAGTTGCAGTTCTATTTCTGATCTTTAAAAAGTAATCCTGAAAAATGTAGCATGCACATTTAGCTTAGCAAAGTCTAAAATTAATCAATATCGCAATCTTCCTTCCAAACAATGTAAGGACTTGAGAATGCTTTAACTCCCATCATCGCCCTCTCATGTTATTATTCATACACCAAAGAATTTTGAGTACCTACCGTGCGCCAGGTTGTACAGTAATAAACAAATGTATGGGTATGGCAGGTGGGGGCACTGGGGGTCCCTCTTCTAATGGATTTATGTTTTAGTAGGGGAGACAAGGGCTTCCCTGGTAGCTCAGTGGTAAAGAATCTGCCTGCAATGCAAGAGACCTGGGTTCAATCCCTAGGTTGGGAAGATCCCCTAGAGGAGGGTATGGTAACCCACTCTGCCAGGGTCCAGCCCCAGCGGGTCCAAGGGTCTTGAGGGATGAGTGGCGTTGGCGGAAGAACTGAGCTGAATCGATGTGTGGTGATGAAGCAGTCTCTCTTTATTGCTGTTAGTTTTGTAAGGTGATGGAGAAGTCTCTCTCTTTATTTTTTTTAGTTTACAGTTTTATAGCCAAAAAACATCCCCATTACACCACAATTATTCTATGCAATCTTTTGTTTTCTGCCTACCATCAACAACTTTAACATTAAGCTCATTTTCCTTGCAAAAGGTCGGATTTCTGCATAATTAGACTTAACAATAGTACGTTTACCATTTGAATGTCTCCAGCATACTTCAGATAAGCACATCAATCTAAATAGAAAGGTTTGGGACTTCCCTGGTGGTCCAGTGGCTAAGACTCCATGCTCCCAATGCAGGAGGCCCAGGTTCAATCCATGTTTAGGGAAACTAGATCCCACGTGCCAAAACCAGAGACCTAATGCAGCCAAATAAATAAATAAACATTTGAAAAAAATAACAAATAAATAGAAAGGTTACCTTTCTTTTATTAGGTGCAACTATGTAGAAGCTAGAGAGAGGGGCTTAAGCTTGAAACTGTTTTATTCTATTAACCTATTTTGGTTTTTACAAGGAAAGAGAAAAGAAGACAAAGAGACAGTTTAAACAGCACTGCTTTAACAATGAAACCCTATTAACCTTACAACTACTAAAAGGAATTCCTATGCCTACACTACCCTAAAGCAATCAGTGTCTCCAACTATGCTGGCCACAGTTATGAGCATTCCTAAGTCCCGTTCCAGCCTGGTTTTTTCAAGGAAGGGAGCCTCTTCCGTGGAGTGGTCGGGGGAGTGGGATGTGGAAAGGTGACCCAAGTACGAGCCCTTCTGGTGGTGGCTTTGCTATGATCCCCAGAGAACTCTTGGTAAACTGCCCAGTAACTAGTAGGAGGTATAGTAATCTATTTAAATGTCCCTTATTCCTCCTTTGTCCTCGGGAAGGGGAATCTGCCTTCCCGGATCCCCTGAGGGAAATAAGGTCTGAGGGAATTATCTCAGGATGAATTTTTTCTAACTGGGACTGACCTGAGATGAGCTAAAACATAAACAGATGAGCATAAACAGAACTTCCCAAGAAAACTACCAGGAGGGGCCTTGCCTTGGGATGCCCCGAAGGAAAATCCACTTTGCAGTTTCCTTCTCAGTCTGGTGACTTTGTCATCCGAGTGAGGGGGCATCCTGATGGCTCCCGGCACCACTCCAGTATTCCTGCCTGGGAATCCCATGGACAGAAGAGCCTGGCAAGCTATAGTCCATGAGTCGCCCAGAGTCAGACACAACCGACGTGACTAAGCAGCAGCAGCAGGGAAGACAAACGGGCTTCCCAGGTGGCACTAATGGTAAAGAATCCACCTGCCAGTGCAGGAGATGTAAGAGATGTGGGTTCCATCCCTGGGTCGGGAAGATTCCCTGAAGAGGAAATGGCACCCCACTCCAGTGTTCTTGCCTGGAAAATTCCATGGGCAGAGGAGCCTGGTGGGCTATAGTCCATAGGGCCACAAAGAGTCAGACGCGACTGAGCACAGGGGAGACAAGAATCAAATTTAAAATAGAGTATGTGGTACAGTGAAAAGTACTACAAAGCAAAAAACAAAGAAAAGTAGGGGAATATGAAATCTCCCCTGATTCTGTGCATGTGTGTACAAGTGTAGCTAGTCATGCAGATATCTTGAGGAAAGAACATTCTAGACAAAGTGAATAGCAAGCACAAAAACCCTAAGGACATCTTGATATGTTTAAGGAACAGCAAGAAGTCACACGAGGCTACTGTGAAGTGAAAAAGGGGACAAGTGGTAAGATTTCACACAGAGCTAATAAGGAAACCAAAAGAGAACCTTACAAGGACTACAAAGTGGCCTACAGTCCATATTAAGGATTTTGACTTCTGAGGTGGGCATCCACCGAAGGGTGCTGAACAGAGGAACGACATGGTCCACGATAGTTGTACCCGGATCACTCTGGTTGCTGTATTGAGAAGGGACTGCCGAGGTCTAGCCAGTTAGGAGGTGACTGCACTAATCACATAAGAGATAACGTCGGCCAGCACAAGAGGGACGGAGGGTGGTTGTAAGAAGTGGTTGAATTCTGAGTGTGTTTTGGAAGTTGAGCTGACAGAATGTGACCTCTGATCAGTGAGGTGTAAGGAAAAGAAGGAGAACAAGGATGACACCCAAAATGTTGGCCTGAGAAACTAAGATTGAATTGCCACTAACCTCCTACTGACTAGAATTTAGTCACACGGCCAAATCCTTAGAATTCCCCAATGCCCCTTGCCCTAGCATAATCCTTGCCCTTTGAGTGTGGATATGATCTCACTTCTGTGATTATGTTATATGGCAAAAGGAAGACTACCCAAGTGGACCTAATCTATTAATAATCTCAGGAGACCGGCTGTCAAGCCCCTTAAAGGCACAGGTTTTTCCAGCTAGTAGGTGGAAGGGAGAGTCAGAGATTCAAAGCATGAGGAATTGGGGCCACAAGACAAGGAGTCTAGGCAGCCTGTAGGAACAGAGAGAAGCTCCCAGTGCCCAGCCAGCCAGGAAACAGGACCTGAGAGCCATAGCCACAAGGAACTGGGTTCTGCCAGCAAAAGAGGCAGGTTCTTCCCGAGATCCTCCAGGCAAGATCCCAGCCCAGTGGACACCTTGGTTTCATCCTTGTGGGACCCTGAGCAGAAAACCCAGCCAAGTCCAGACTTCTGACCTACAGAGCTCTGAGATAATGGGTGGGTGCGTTTTTTTTTTTACACTACTGTTTGTGGAAGCTTGTTATACTGCAGTAGAAGAATGGATACATACACAACATTTAAGGAGACTGGGAAATGGTGTCTCTGGTTGGACCGTCATGATTGTTACCCCTGTGGGTGCAGGAGAGGGTTTAGTGTGAAGGAAAGAGAAGATAGGGTACCGGGAGGATGATAAAATGTCCTTCCACACACTGAAAACCTGCACTGTCCAGTACTGCCCTGTACAGTGGCCATATGTGGGTACTGAGCACGTGGAAAGAGGCCAGTCCAAATTGAGATATGCTATAAGTGTAAAATACCCACTAGATTCTGAAGACCTCATATTAAAAAAAAAGAATATAAAATGTTTCATTAATTATACTTTACATTGTCTAAATTTTGAAATGATAATATTTTGATATATTGGATTAAAGCAAAATGAATTATTAAACTTAATTTCAAATGGTTCCTTTTTACTTTTAAAAATTCGTGAAATTTAATTATGTACATGGCTCCTATTGGACAGTACTGCTGTAAACTCTTTTGTATGTCTCCGTTTTTCGTTACGTGCACATGAATTACATTATTTCATTTTCTTTTCAACACTGTAAGTTTAAAGAGGCCATGTTCCCAAAAAAAAACGGCAAAGAAAGGAGTTCCTTTCGCAGTCAGTAGACCTCTTTTCCCACGTGCCTTCAGAAACTAGCTGATGTAGGTGCCCTGTAGGTTAAGAGAGAGGTTAAGAGAGAAAGTACAGGGTCTTGGAAGGAAAAGAAGGTTATGACAGTAGACAACATCATCGTGGAGACGAAATGATGCTTATACGGTCATGATTCATCCCTCCAGAGTGGACACACCAGTCTTGAATGAAATCAAAAGGGGAGGGATAGCAGTTATGTCGGTAGATACCACAACCTGTCGTTTAGGGAGGCTGAGCAAAAAGGACCGGCGGTCACAGGCCAGCCTCACCGGGACCCATATGTCGCGCCCTCTGGTGGACGGTGGTGGCACTTGCGTCAGTGGATCGGAATCCCCTACTTCTTACTGTCCATCTCTGCCCCTCTGGTCCAAGGGCACCATCATCTCAGGTGAGAATTATCTTAAGAAATTCCTAACTGGTTTCCTTTCTTCCACTCCTGTTCACCAGAATGATCTTTTAATACCCTCATCAGATCATGTTACTCCTTTGCTCAAAACTCAGGAATTACTTTTCTTTTCACTCACAGTTAAAACGAAAGTCCTCACTATCCGCCAACACATCTACCCCCTTACTGAGTCCACTCGAGCCTCTGACCATCTAACACACCAGCAGGCTCCTGCCCTCACATGTGCCGTCTCCTCTGCCTGGAAGGCATGGATCCCTCTTCACAGCAGTGCTCAAGTCACCACATAACCGCATCATCCTAAACAGAAAACAACCCTCTTCCCAGCATTTTATGTCCCTCTCAACTGGAGTCTTTTTTCTTTTGCAGTAGTATTTAACACTGTCTGACATATTACATATTTACCTGTGTTAGGTATTATATATTTATTACCTGTCTCCCCCTACTCATAACAGAATGAAAACTTCAAATCGGCAAGGACCTTGTCTGTTTTGTTCACTCTTGTATCCCTAGCATCTAGAACCGTGCTTAGCACATGGTAGACGGTCAACAAAAATATTCATTGGATGGATGTATGAGACAAGATCTGAACAAAGAAAAAAAACATTGAAAGCCTTCATTGTTTCCTTCTTGGGTATGTTACAAAAAGGCCAACTTTACAAATTTATGTAAAATTAATAAAATTCCTACTGTAATCCCCATGTGTTTCTTTTTAATTGGGTAAAATTATCCTGAAATTCATTTGGAACGAATAAAGTACCTGTGACTAGCCATTAAATGTAGGAAGGAGTATGATGAAAGTGCACGTGGCTTGCCAGATGTCAGAGGACACGATAAAGCGACCATAAGAAAATCCTCCTGATACTGACATAGGTTAGACAAATGAACCAGTGTGACAGACTGGAAAACCCATGAATAGATATCTGATTATAAAAATAGAACATATACAGATGAATTTTTAATTCAGTGACAAAAGGATGACTATATAATAAACAGTACTGATATTATTTACCAGCAAAAAAAAAAATCTAGAGCCCCATTTTATACCGTTCACAAAAATTAGTGTCAGGTAGAATGGCAGAGCCCAACAGAGGGAGGGGGCAGTCTATGGTGGGGAAAGGAAGATCAGCAGTGGTCAAGGGTGAGATATTAGTCCAAGCATGAGGAAGGTTTGCACAGGGCAGCAGGGAGACAGCAGCAGCCCAGCTGGGAATGTCAGAGTCCAAGCCAGGTGAGGAGAGCGTTCATGAAAGGGACAGCAGTGACAGAGAAGCTACAAAGGTATTGATCAAATAAGTAAATATAAAAAAAGAGTAAGTATCTTGAGGATGATGGGAGCCACTATCAAAAATGAAAGGACAAACGACAAGGCCCTACTGTATAGCACAGGGAGCTATAGTCAATATCCTGTGACAAACCAAAATAGAAATGAATATGAAAAACAACATATATGTGTATAACTGAGTCACTTTGCTGTACAGCAGAAATTAATACAACATTGTAAATCAAATATACTTCAATATTTTTTTTAATGAAAGGATAAATATTTTCATGGAGAAATTAGAAAAACTTGTGGTTTTGGATTAGAAGTGGAATGGTTTTCACTTAATATAAGGAGGTATAAAATAAAATAATAAGTCACAGGATGTAATGTATAACATAGGGAATACAGTCAGTAACACAGTGATAACTTTGTATGTGACAGATGGTAACTATTATGATCATTTCATAGTATATAAAATATTGCATCATTATACCATATACCTGAAACTAATATAATATTTTATGTCAATTATAATTCAATAAAAACTCTTAAAAATATAACAAAAATATTTAAGAAGGTAACAATGTATGTGTAAGTATATATACGTATATATAGAACAGATTTTCCCCAGGTCTATTCAATGAGAGGGACCGGGGAGGGACAACATCCCAAAGCAAGGAGCCCACATAGCAGTCAGATCTTAGATTCTGAGTCCTAAGAACTCTGTCAGAGACCTTTTTTTTTTTTTAATTTTAGAGTAAATGATTTATGTGACATTGTTTGCTTTGTGGTATAAATGGCGAAAATTCAGGTATGTGAAGTTTAGGTAGCAAAGTAAAGGACTTTCTTATCATCAGTGTCATCTGACGATGGACATTCTGTCCCCAGGGATGGTTGGTTTCTCTTCATTGGAGATGAGCAAGCAGATGCTGGCTCATCTTGCCTGTCACAGAGGCTGTCTGAGATATTGTGACCTTGACCGAAGAGGGTGAAAGTGAAAGTGTTAGTCGTTCAGTCGTTCCGACTCTTTGCAACCCCGTGCCCACCAGGCTCTTCCATCCATGGGATTTTCCAGGCAAGAATACTGGAGAGGGTTGCCATTTTCTTCTCCAGGGTATTTTCCTGACCCAGGGATCAAACCTGGGTCTCCTGCATTACCGGCAGACTCTTGACCGTCTGAACCACCAGGAAAGGCCTGAGGAGGGTAGGAGGGCTAAACAACCTGACTCCTGAGGTTCCTTCCCATTCTGGACATATATTATTCGTACACTTGACATATGAACTATACTGAGAGATGGACACAGGCTTTTGTATTCTATTCAGGGGAAGATATAATGGTGTTTTTTCTTTCCTCTTTAAGTGACAGTTGTAAAGCTTATGTAAGATCACAGTAAAAAAAAAACCCTGATATTTATACATTGTGAGTTCTAGCTAAAGCTGAGATTTTTTTGCTTTTTTATTTAAGTGTTTCTTTTTTTGCCGTGGACCATTTTTTAAAGCCTTTATTGAATTGTTACAGCACTGCTTCTGTTGTTTATGTCCTGGTTTTTTGACCATGAGGCATATGGGATCTTAGCTCCCCAACCCGCAGGGACTGAACCTGCACCCCGCTGCATTGGAAGGCAAAGTCCTAACCATTGGACCATGAGGGAAATCCTAAAGCTGAGATTTGATCTTGAAATATGAAAGTAAATTGTAACTACCTCAGTTTAAGTCAGCAGAGACCATCTTAATCAAGTGAATCAAGTAGTCAAAGTTAACACCTAAGTAACACACTAAATTGAAATTGTGCATCCCCTGATAGGATGCAGTAGGCAGAACACAGCATCACTTTTGTGATATTCCTGCCAAAGTGCATCACTTGAATCTAGACATTAGACAAACCCAGATCAAGGGACATTCTACAAAATCACTGGTCTGTTATCATCAAAAGTGGTCAGGAAGGTCAAGGAAAGACTGAGGAAATGTTTCAGACTAAAGGAAACTAAGAGGGATGAAAAATCAAAAGCAAGATACGATCCTGGGTTGGGTTCTTTTGCAAGGACATAATTGAGACAACCATCAAAACCAGATGGGCTCTGTAGGTTAGATTGTAGTGAAGTTTCATTGTCAGTGTCCCAGTTCTGATGGCTGTATTGTACTTCTTGTAAGAGAATATCGTGGTGTGTAGGAAATCCACACAGTGAAGTGTTTGCCCAGGTGGCAAGGCATATTGCTGGCAACATACCCAAATAGTTCAGGACAAAAAAGTTCTATGTGCTAGTCTTGGAATTTTTCTGTAAGTTTGGAATTAGTTCAAAATTAAGGGAAAGGAAAAGAAACTTTAACCACTGATCCAATGGCAGGGTTGGAGGGTAAAAAGAAACGTAAAACAAAAGCACACAGGTATAATTAAGATTTACATTTTTGTGTACCTGTGTACACACTTCAGTACAAAATCATTGTAAACGTCTAGAAAGAATGAAGTATTTCTGGAGAGAAAGGCGTGTTGGCCATGGAGAATCAAACTGTGATCCCCATACCGTTAATGCCTATTATCCACTCTAACACAATTCCCACGTTTGCGGCATACCACTGTTACAGTGATGCGATGCCTGTGTCCTGTATCCTGGAGAAGGGCACCCCATCTTTGCAGAGCATTGCTTCTGCTTCAGTTGCGCCTTCAACAGGCTGCCCTAAGCATCTTTTTTTAACATCAGACACAACGGAGGATATGAGCGTTTATCCCATGGTCATGGGCTTCCCCCCTACATGGTCTTACCCTCACTGCAGAGTGGGCCCTGGTCTGATACAGTTATGTGGGATCCTGTGACAGCAGATCACATCCTCAATAAGCCTGGCTTAGTGGTGCTGGATGAGGCTCTGTGGGAAAAAAAGGAAAACTATACCTGGAATACATGTCTGCTCCTGTGAGAATGAGCCATGGCCCCTTCCAGGATGGAAGGGATCCAATATGCTCTGGGCCTGCTTTAGGCCTCATTCACATCTGTCTGCCTTTGGGGACTTTCCTGGAGGTCCAGTGGTTAAGAGTCCACCTTCCAAGGCAGAGGATGTGGGTTCGATCCCTGGAGGGAGAACTAAGATCCACATGCTGCAGGGCAACCAACCGCTCACACTGCAGCTACTAAGCCCATGTGCCTCAACAAAAGCGTGTGCTGCAACTGACTCAGTGCAGCCAAAAAAAATTAAAAAAAAAAAATAAGCGGCCTGCTTTCATATCATAAACTGGAGCAGTATCCCCCGGTATATAACCTGCTGACTCTAAACCCTGAAGAGGCCCACCAGGCGGTGTACTTCCTTCTGTGATAGACGTTAAGATGGCAATTATTTGGTTCTTGCTTTGGAGGAGCGTCATCATGCCCTTGACGACTGGACTCCTAAGAACTTTACACATGTAGAAGGCCCTGAGTCTCCACAGCTCCCTCGGGAGTGCCTGTGTCTTCCCAAGGCCTCCAGTGTGCTAGTCCACTAAGTCCAGTGTTCATCTGGCCCAGTGACGTGATGTCATCAGTGTGATTCGTCTGCATGATGCTCTGCAGTATGTCCTGATACTCGAGTCTCTTCAGGCTATGTTATGACCTAGGGTAAGAGACATAACCCTGGGGGCCATCTCCAAGGGTATTCAGTTGCCCATTCCACGTAAATTCAGTCGTGTTCTGTCCTTTTTCATTTTTTATTTTTTCTGATTGGCCAAGTCAGTGGTTGCGTAGCACACACCTAAGGCCAATGTAATGCGCCCTAGTATATGCACCACGCCCGGCACACAGCGGTCAGGGCTCTAGGGCCTGGCTGAGCTCACAGAGGTCTGTGGTCGCCCTCCAGGACTCATCTGGGCTCTACAGGGGTGAATGGGGAATTAGACAGATATGACTGGAGCCAGCATCCTACAGCCTTTGTTTGCTTAAGAATGGAACCAATCTCTGTTACCCCCACTCTCGGCACTGTGCTGTGCTGATCCTCAGGAGAAAGCTAACCTCGACTATACACACAGGGAAGTGACCCTTTAGTGGGTCCAAGAACCCGGTGGACCCACTGTAAGTCAAACCTAAGACAGGATTCCACTTATTACCTGGCCTTCAGCTCTAATGGGGAAAGGGAAGATGATAGTTGAGGTCTCCAGTATCACTGTGAACATAGACGCTGTATCCAACAGACCTCAATACGTCTGTATTCCTTATTTCCCAGCGCAGTTACACAAGTAAAGGGCCATAGGGCTCCACTGGGGAAAGACTGATAACAAATTACAAATGAGGCCTTCTTTTCCTACCTAGGTTCTCAGGAAGGGATAACTGGTAAAGAACTCTCTTACCCATAAACTGGTAATCCACACAGATTCCTAACACTTCCTGAGAGTTTTTACTGTTTCTTTAGAAATGCAACTGGGATAGAACTTATTCCTATTTCATGGGTAAAGTTGACCTAGGAAATATTAGAATGGGCATAATTTACAGGAAGTGAAAGAAGAAATTAGGCATATCAGGAAGGCAGCCTGACCTCAGAAAAAAGATAATTCCTCTCCTTTTATCCTCACCATAGATCTCTTTCTAAATTCCCATGAGACAAAGGGAAGTGACAAAGGCATGGCTGCCTACTGCTGTAGTGATGTCACAGTGCTGTGACGTCATGGCCGCTATGCCTCTCTAGGACTCCCCTCATCAAGACACTAGGCTTCAGTAGCCATGGAGAAGCCTAGAGGATCACAAGCCCTCCCAAACCTTTGGAGCTACCTGGGCCTTTCCTCCAGTTTCCCAGGCATGTTGGTGTCAGCTTCTCCACGGCAGAATTTATAGTCTGTGGCCACCGCTCTCATCCCCAGTCCTCTGGATTCCTGAGAACCCCAAGAGACCACCATTCCAGCTTGAAAATTGTGTCTCTGAAAACAAATCAGAATACAGTTCAGTCCAAACTGAAGGACTCCACCGCATGGAGATGTACGTGGTCCTCCACCCCAAAAGGGGCAGTTGTGAGCAGAATGGAGTCGTGTACTCTTGTTACAGTGTTGAAGGTCCTTCCTCCTAGGGACTCTCTACTTCTTGAGTCATGGTCTGAAAACTGGCCTAAGTCTGGACACTGGGCAAGGGATTGTGACTCTTCCCTGAGGCTGTTACTCTCAGTCTTCCAATCATCTATCCTTAATTTCTTTAGCTGGTACAAGTTGGTGCAGCTGCTAGTTCCCTTGACAGTTGCCCATCTATTCTACCTCCAGGGATGTTTTGCTCTGTTAACCATAATTCTCTGGGCCAGGTTCTCCAGACTGCCACTCCAAACTTACCAGCCACTATGATAATTATTATTCCCTAGTTTCTGGAAGTTAAGCACTGCTACTTGGCCTTTATTGTCTCAGGGTGCAGTTATCCTCGTTGCTATAGTGAGCCAAGTTCTAGAACAGTATCTTCTATCATCAGCGCTAGTCTACAGAAGTGAGCTACCACTTAACTATTTTAGAGATTTTGGTGGGCCTCTCACCAACTCACAACAAAACTTTTATGGCCTTGGTAACTAATGTTTTTGGTTCTTTTCATGGACCATAATTTATCTGGCTGGTCTCAGTTCAGTTCAGTTCAGTCACTCAGTCATGTCTGACTCTTTTCGACCCCATGGATTGCTTCCCTGTCCATCATCAGCTCTCAGAGCTCATTCAAACTCATGTCCATCGAGTCAGTGATGCCATCCAACCATCTCATCTTCTGTCATCCCTTTCTCCTCCCACCTTCAATCTTTCCCACCATCAAGGCCTTTTCAAATGAGTCAGTTCTTCGCATCAGGTGGCCAAAGTATTGGAGCTTCACCTTCAGCATCAGTCCTTCCGATGAATATTCAGGACTGATTTCCTTTAGGATAGACTGGCTGGATCTCCTTGCAGTCCAAGGGACTCTCAAGAGTCTTTTCCAACACCACAGTTCAAAACAATCAGTTCTTCGGTGCTCAACTTTCTTTGTAGTCCAATTCTCACATCCACACATGACTACTGGAAAAACATAGCTTTGACTATATGGACCTTTGTTGACAAAGTAATGTCTCTGTTTTTCATTATGCTTTCTAGGTTGGTCATAACTTATCTTCAAAGGAGCAAGCGTCTTCTAATTTCATGGCTGCAGTCACCATCTGCAGTGATTTTGGAGCCCAAGAAAGTCTCCCACTGTTTCCATTATTTCCCCATCTATTTGCCATGAAGTGATTGGACCAGATACCATGATCTTAGTTTTCTGAATGTTGAGTTTTAAGCCAGCTTTTTCACTCTCCTTTTTCATTTTCATCAGGAGGCTCTTTAGTTCCTCTTCACTTTCTGCCATAAGGGTGATGTCATCTGCATATCTAAGGTTATTGATGTTTCTCCTGACAATCTTGATTCCAGCATGTGCTTCATCCAGCCTGGCTCATGATGTACTCTGTATATAAGTTAAATAAGCAGGGTGACAATATGCAGCCTTGACGTACTGCTTTCCCAATTTGGAACCAGTCTGTTGTTCCATGTGCAATCGTAACTGTTGCTTCCTGACCTGCATACAGATTTCTCAGGGGGCAGGTCAGGTGGTCTGATATTCCCATCTCTTAAATAATTTTCCACTGTTTGTTATGATCCACACAGTTAAAGGCTTTGACGTAGTCAATAAAGCAGAAATGGATGTTTTTCTGGAGTCTCTTGCTTTTTCAATGATCCAACACATGTTGGCAATTTCATCTCTGGTTCCTCTGCCTTTTTTAGATCCAGCTTGAACATTTGGAAGTTCATGGTTCACATACTGTTGAAGCCTGGCTTGAAGAATTTTGAGCATTACTTTGCTAAAAGAGATGAGAGCAATTGTGTGGTAGTTTGAACATTCTTTGACATTGCCTTTCTTTGGGATTGAAATGAAAACTGACATTATCCAGTCCCATGGCCACTGCTGAGTTTTCCAAATTTGCTGGCATGTCGAGTGCAGCACTTTAACAGCATCATCTTTTAGGATTTGAAATAGCTCAACTGGAATTCCATCACTTCCACTGGCTTTGTTCATAGTGATGTTTCCTAAGGCCCACTTGACTTCGAATTCCAGAATGTCTGGCTCTAGGTGAATGATCACACCATCGTGATCATCTGGGTCAAATATCTTTATTGTATAATTCTTCTGTGTATTCTTGCCACCTCTTCTTAACATGTTCTGCTTCTGTTAGGTCCATACCATTTCTGTCCTTTATTAGCAGGTCTAGTTATCCATAATCTATTGGACATTCTCACTTACCTGAGTCTTTTAATCCCCTTTCATCATCTTCCTGTGGCATGGATAGGGCTTCCCTAGTAGCTCAGATGGTAAAGAATCTGCCTATAGTGCAGGATACCTGGGTTCGATCCCTGGGTCGGGAAGATCCCCTGGAGAAGGGAATGGCAAGTCACTCCAGTATTCTCACCTAGAGAAGAATAGAGGAGCCTGGAGGGCTACAGTCATGGGGTTGCAAAGAGTTGGACTCAACTGAAGCAACTTAGCATGCACACATGTAGCATGGATCATAGCTTTTTCCATGCTTCTAGGATCCATCCTAGTGGTGAGTTTGTTCCATCTCCTGGTCTTTGCCAGGACACTGAATCTTGTAATTCAAGAGAAGGATCCCAAGTCAATAAACTCTTCCATTTCTAACTTTATGGTTCTTTTCCCTTCATCAAGTACCCTCAGAACCCAGTTCCATGTGTATCCCCTCTGACTCCTGTGGATATATACTGGCTAGACCTTGCTGCTCCTTTGGGTCACAGTCCCTTCCTTCCCTTATCATGATCAGCACTTCCATAGCTGGGTTATGCTGCAGCTAACCTAGGGTAAGCCAAGTAACTGGGAAGGGAATGGGAATAGATCATGATGGAAACTTATTGATTTGTGCACTGTCCCCCAGCAGAGAGGCAATGCTGGCTCTTACGAGGGAGGAGTGGGCCATTTCTGCAGGCTCAGAAGATTCAAAGGAATTCATGGAGTTAAGATGTTTAGAAACGTCCACCTTGATATCTTCGTTCCATGTGTCAGAATTTCAGGTTTTTTCCAACCAGGACCTTGACTTTAGCATGAGCTGTGCACATCCAGTCAGATTAGCACTAGCCATTGAATCCATCACCCATGTAGTACTAGTCCCTCCACACATCTCAGTCGTATGCTACATTATGCCCTCCAGAGCATTCTGTCCTACTGGCCCACCCTCCCAACTCACCACTGGTGTGTTCCACCTACCTCCAGTAAAGGGGTCTTCCTTGTCAGATGGGTGGTGATCAGTTTCTAAAACACCATCTTATCAGCTTTCTCATCTGCTTCTGCTACCAACTTTCAAAGGTCAGGTTCTCAAGAAGAAGATGCTGAGACAGAGTTTGGGATGTAAAATGTTCATTAGGTGAGGACTTCTCTGACGATCCAGTGGTTAAGACTCCATGTTTTCACTACAGGGGGTGCAGGTTCAATCCCTGATCAGGGAACTGAGATCTTGCATGCTGCATGGCACAGTTAAAAAATAAATAAGTGAAATGCTTGTTAGAGATCCACACCTGTGAAAGGAAAGGAGTGAGAGCAGGATTGGGCAGAGGGGAAGTTAACCTGTGCTGCAGGCTCAGCAGAGTCTCAGCCAATCAGCAGCTCACTCTGGAGTGAGACGTCCCATCAGACTTGTCCAACACAAAGTCTAAATGGCTGGATCTTTATACCCCTACCTTGCTCAGTCACCAGATGCAAGGTGCCCCAGGAAGGGGTGACCTCAGGCAAGGCAGCCCTCTGTAGGATCTGAGGGAACTGACAGCTGGAGACTGTCCGATGACCACTCTCCCTGTAGCTGCGCAGCAGGTCCTTCCTTGAAGGGCAATCTGGGCAACTCATCACCAGGTATCCCACGGTAATATACATACATAAAAGTGTATAAATTCCAAGTGAGTTCACCAGGTGATCATCACCAATCTCAAGAAACAGAAATTACCAGCACCCACAGAAGCCCCATTCATTCCCCCTTTCAGTCCTTGTCTCTCCACCAAAGTAACCACTATCCCTCTGTCACCACAGATTAATTTACCTGCCTTAAAAATTTTTTTTTAAAACTGTTGTCGAACACACATACATAACATTTGCTATCTTAGCCATTTCTAAGTGTATAGTTCAGGAGTGCTGAGTATATTCACACTCTGTACAACTGATCCTGAAGACTCCTCCTCTTCCCAAATTGAAACCCCCCCACTAAAAACCTCCCTGTCCACCCCCTGCAGCTCCGGGCAACCTCCATTTTCCTGTCATCCCTGTGCCTTTGACTACTCTAAATACCTCATGTAGGGAGATCAATCCAGTCAATACTACAGGAAATCAACACTGAATATTTATTGGAAGGAAGGATGCTAAAGATGAAGCTACAATAATTTGGCCACCTGATGAGAAGAGACAACTCAGTAGAAAAGACTCTGATGCTGGGAAAGATTGAGGGCAGGAAGAAAAGGAGGCAACAGAGGATGAGATGGTTGAGTGGCATCATCGACTCAATGGACATGAGTCTGAGCAAACTCCGGGACATAGTGAAGGACAGGGAAGCTTGGCGTGCTGCAGTCTATGGGGTCTCAAAGAGTCAAACAGGACTTAGTGACTGAACAACAGAGACTTACCTAGTGGTCCAGTGGCTAAGACTCTGCACTCCTAATTCAGGAGGCCCGAGTTTGATCCCTGGTCGGGGAACTAGATCTCACAAACTGCAGCTGAGACCTGGCACAGCCAAATAAACAAATATTTTAAATAAATAAATACTCCATGTAAGAGAAATTGCACAGTATTTGTCTTCTTATGATTGGCTTATCTCACTTAGTATAATATCCTCAAAGTCCATCCAGGTTGTAGCATGTCAGAATTTCCTTCCTCTTTAAGCCTGAGTGATTCCATAGTAAATCTATACCACACTTTGTTTATTTATTCATCTGTTGCCAGGCACAGGCTTCTGCTGTGAGTATGAGTGTACTCAGTCACCCATGTTTGGGCTTAATATAAATGGAATAAGTTATACCATGTGTATTCTTTTGTGGCTGGTTTCATTCTTTTGACATTATGTCTGTGAAGTTCATATTTTTGTTTTGCTGTATATGGCAATAATTTCTTTTTCCTCATTGATATATAGTATTTTTTTGTGTGATGACACCTCAATTTGTTCATTCTTGCTACCACCGATGGACAATTAAGTTGCTTCCAGGTCTTCGCTATTATGAATAGCACTGCTATGAATGTTCCTGCTTGTATACACATGTATGCCTGTCTGAGTATACATACCTAAGAGTTAAAAGACTCATAGACATTTTTAGTTTTACTAGGTACTGCCAAATAGTTTTCCAACTGGCTGTACCAGTTTGTCCTCTTCAGAGCACTGAGTGAGTGTTCTAGGTGTTTCACATCCTCAGCAGCACTTGATTTCAGTCATTTTAATTTTAGCCATTCTCACTAGCATAAAGTGGTATCTCATTGTGGTTTTTATTTGTATTTCCCTGATGACTAATGAGGCTGAAAATTTTTCATGTTTATCGGCCAGTTGCATATCCTCTTTTGTCAAGCATTTGTTCGTGTTCTTTGCCCTTTAGTTAATTGAGTTATCTAGTTGTTTCTTATTGATTTTTTGTATTGTAATATGTGTATATATTTTCCAAAGGGTGTTGAATTCTCCAGTGTAGATGGCATGGGTTTGCTCCAGAATCCCAGGGACTCTTCTTTGACTTGCCACAAGTTACACACAGCCTCTTCTCCCATCTCCCCCACCTCTCCCCTCCCTGTTCCTGTATATGTATATTTGATGTGTGTGTATGTGTGTGTGTGTATACTCTTGGTAAGTGTCTGTTGTCTGATACATGTATTGCAAATACATTCTCTCTCTCTGTGGCTTGCCTTCTTGCTCCCTTATAGTGTCTTTGATGAACAATAATTCTTCATTTTAATAAGCTTGAATTATCGATTTTTTCTTTATGGTTGGTGCTTTTGGTTTTCCCCTTACAATTTATTTTTTAAATATATACATAAGAATAAACATGTCTTTATTGAAATAAAAATACACTTTTGTGGCCCACCTAAGGTTAAACTGTGTAACCTCGTTGCCTCTCACACAACTAACCCACCATGCTGCCTTTGTATCAGCAGTTTTGGAATTAGCAGTGTGTCTGGGACCATTGCAAAAAATCATTCTCGTCTTTCCCACCAGAGCCTGGATTTTGTTTAGCTGTCCACCCTCCTCCCTGAGGTTCAGCGGAAGAAGACCCCACTCGGAGCTACAGGAGGAGCATCCTGATTGCTTCATTCAATCATGGCTCCATATACCTCCTGTCATGGAAATGGGACCTTACTAAGGAAATGTGCGAGGCTTCCCTGGTAACTCAGTCGGTAAAGAATCTGCCTGCAGTGCAGGAGACCTGAGTTCAATCCCTAGGTCAGGAAGATACCCCGGAGAAGGAAATGGCAAACCATTCCAGTATTCTGGCCTGGAAAATCCCATAGACAGAGGAACCTGGCAGGCTACAGTCCATGGAATCGCAAGAGTCAGACATGACTTAGCAACTAAACCACCACCTGGGAAAGGCATCTTTACTCCATTCAAAGAGAATAGGAGGAGGTGGCCCACTTCCTACATTGGATGTTATGGGGCCTGAGGGCAAATCCCATATGCTGAGCGCAGAGATTTGCCCCAAAGAACCTGGACCTTTATGACTTCAAATGCCACTGCTCATACTACGCCTGAAGAACAATCTTCTGCTGTCTGCATTTCCTTATAGCTGAAGCCATTTTGAATCAGTTTCCAGTCCCTTTCAACTGAAAGCACCTAGTAACCTTGGATGGATAACAGAAGGTGGACATCCTTGGGGGGTTGTGTGTGCAAGGCCAGCTCCACGGTTGGGGCTTGTGCTTTCACATGAAGCCCCATGCGCAGTAGGAACACTGACTTGATTTAATCTTCTGCTGTTACTGTTTTGAAACTCTTCTTAACTTCTGAACAGGAGGCCCTGCACTTTCATTTCACAATGCGCTCCCCAATTTATGTAGCTGGTCTTGGTGATGTGACATTTCTTATCTCCTTGTTTTTCTTTATCTGCCCTCTCAATCTTTGAATCCTCATAAGACAAAGCCTCATCTGCAAAACCCACCAGCTGAACTAAAATGAGGAGGTTGAAACATTCTTCAGCTGATCCCTAAGGAGACTACCAGCACTACTAAGAATTCAGCTTCCCTCATCCCAGTTTGATACTCAACATTTCAGTATCCAAATTTGACCTTCACAAGGCAAAACTTAAGCCCCCCTTGCCTGGCATTCAGTATCTTTTTCAAAATTAAAAGATTTTGTCTTTTTCTCCTGTCACTCTTTCAACCTCAACTTCTATTACTCTCCAGTGGGAACCACCTACTTCAGCCAAATTGAAAATAATAATAATGAAAACAATGTATTCACACATAAACAATGCAATAATGACAACAGTCTGCATTTACACATATTACAATATTTGATTCTCACCATAAGTCTATGAGATATAATTTAAAAATAATTGCTCTGTACATTTATCCTATTACAAATAGAATTTGCTAATCAGTATTGTATTTAGAAGTCACAAACTTAATATGCACAGTTACTTCACTTTTTGGGGGGGCATGTCATGGCTTGTGGAATCTTGGTTCCCCTTTCAGGGATCAAACCCAGGCCCCAGCAGTGAAAACACTGAGTCCTAATCATTGGACCACCAGGGAATTTTCAACTAGTCACTTCTAAAAACTTTTTATTTTGAAAGAACTTCAGAGTTATAGAATGGCTGTGTGAAACATAAAAAGACCTCCCATATACCTTTTATTCAGATTCTCAAAATGTTAACATTTTACCACATTTGCTTTATTGTTCTTACCCTCTCTCCCATCTTCCTCTCTCTACATGTATATGTATGTATATATATAATATATAATTACTTCCTGAGCCCTGTGATCATTTGAGAGTAAATTGCAGATATGATGCCCCTTCACCCCTAAATATTGGAGAGTTTGTGTTTCCTAAAACAAAGACATTCTTTTACAAAACAATAGCATAATTATAAAATTTAAAAAATGTTATTGTTACAATAATACCATCTGGAGCTTCCCTGGTGGTACAATGGTTAGGAATCCACCTTGCAATTCAAGGGACATGGATTCAATCCCTGGTCAGGGAAGATCCCACATGCCGCAGAGCAACTAAGTCTGTGCCTACAACTATTGAGCCTGTGTTCTAGAGCCCAGAAGCCACTACAACAGAGCACACGGGCTGCAGCTACTAAAGCCATCACATCCTAGGACCCCTGCTCTGCAACAAGATAAGCTGCTCAATGAGATGCTGGAGCACCACAAGGAAGAATAGCCCTTGCTTGTTGCAATGAGAGGAAGCCTATGTATAGCAACAAAGACCCACCACAGCCAAAACTTAAAACTAAATACATAAATAAATCTTTTTTAAAAAAATACCACCTAACCTACAGATTTTATTCCCATATCATAAATTGTCTTAATAATATCCTTTATTTTTTCTTATATTTATTTTCATTTATGTGGCTGTACCAGGCCTTTGTTGCAGCACTGGGGTTCTAGCTGCCTGACCAGGGATGAAACCCAGACCCCCTGCACTGGGAGCATGACCAGGGAAGCATGACCAGGGAAGCATGACCAGGGAAGCATGACCAGGGAAGTCACAATAATAACCTTTACAGGAAAACAGTATTTTTTTTTGGTTCGGGATCCAATCCAGGATTTCAAATTTCATTTAGTTGACTTGTCTCTTTAGTTCCTTCAACCTAGATTAATTCTTCGGTCTTTTTTTGCCTTTCATTATTTTGTCACTTTAAGAATACAGGCAAGATAGTTTCTATAAATTCCTCCAAGGTTTATCTGTCTTTTCCCCATGATTAAGTTCAGGCTATGCAATTTTGGCAGGCATGTCACAAAAATGATGCTGTGTTCTTCTCAGTTCACTAAATCAGGAGGTACACGATGTCTGTTTGTCCCATTACTGGTGATGTTAATTAACTTGACCCCTAAATTAAGGTGTCTGTCACGTTTCCCATTGTAAAATTAAACTTTGTCCATTTGTAATTAATAAGTATCATGTGGGGAGGTATTTTTACACTATATCTATTCCTCTTAAAACTAGTTTAGTATCCATTAATATTAAATGTAATTGTTTCTTCAGTTGAAAAGTCATACAGGACCCAACGGTTTAAAAAACTCCAAACAACAAAGTGAACGTAGTGAATAGTACTGTGAAAAGCAAGTCTTCTGATTTCAGATCCTCAGATTCCCTCCTCCTGTTACCTTTTTTTTTTTTAAAAATTTATTTAGCTGAGGGATGTGGGATCTAGTTTCCTGACCAGGGATAGAACCCAGACCCCCTGCACTGGGAGCAGGAAGTCCTAGCCGCTGAACTGCCAAGGAAGCCCCTTATCTCACCTTTTTGCCATGTGTCTTTGTGGCAGAAACAATGTCACAAGACACTGAAGCCCGTTTTATTTTCTTCTTCCTCAGCCTGAAGAGTGACAATATTGCCTGCCCTGCCTTGTAGCGAGGCAGGGCCCCTGAGACTCATTTCGCTTCAAGGACTAGGAACAGAAGTGATATGTGTCCTCCTCAGCCAAAGTGTCTAGCGCCAGCTCTCTCCTATGCTGCAGCAACTGTGGGGGCATGCCTTTAGGTGGAGGAGCCACAAGGTGGAAACACCCTGGATCCCTGAGTCACCACACCGAGAAGAGAACAGCAGCTCTAAAAGAGGTGCTTCTAATCAATCGCCAGCCCAGGATTGATGCTTGGGGCTGGTGCAGCGAGATTTTCCGGGGGGGGGGGGAGGGGGGAGGGGGGTTCCGGAGGGGAAGCATATGTAAACCCATGGCAATATCATGACAATGTATGGCAAAAACAATAAAAAAAAAATAAAAAATAAAAATAAATAAATAAATAAAAGAGGTGCTTCCCTCTCAATGGACATGTGTATGCACCAGAAATATAAGCCTTTTCTGTCATAAGCAAGTGAGATTTCAAGTTTAATATGCTGTTACAACATAATTTAGTCTATCCCAATAAAATTATTCTGAAAAAATAATTATTTTTATTGTTAAAAACATGTAATCACATAATTTTACTGTATATAAATAGGTGCATTATGAAACATTCTGGATCTTCCTTTTCTTAACAACATCTTTGAGATTTTTTTCTACATCAGAATTTTTACCTCATTTTTCTTAAGAGTTGGAAAGTGCTCTATTGCAGGAACACACTTTAATATATATTTAGAAGGTAAATTTCTTAAATAGGTACTGCATACATATGGTTTAAAATTAAAACAGTTCAAAAGAGTATGTGTGAAAAATTCTCCCTCCCATAACTTCCCTGTGCCAGCAAATTTCCCCCAAAGATAACCAATATTTTCTGTTCCATGTATATACTTCCAGAGATATGTATAGATGAAACATTTAAATTAACCTCACTTACTCTTAGATTTGGCTGAGATCCCAAAACAGTAAGGTCATATTCAAAGTTAGATGCAAATTCACCAACATAGGATTTCCAGAAGGAGAATGTAGAAAAACCAGTTTTTCACTCTTAGTTCACCACCCACCTCCAGCTTACTAAAGCTGTTGGAGAGGTAGAAAAAAAGATAGGAGATTCAAGGGTTTTAGAGAAATTTATTCTATTTTGTACTGGGTCATTGCCACCATCCCCAACCTCATCCAGAGGTGTGTGTGCCCCTTAATATAAGGAATTTGGCTGGGATCATGTGACCATATGTATGTTCCTTCCAATCTAAGACACAGTGGCTCAGATCTCAGTTACATCTGGAATGTGTAAAAAATAAAGGTCTGGCTTAGCCATCCTGTGGGGAAGAGATGAGACGACAGTTTGGAATATAACAGATTTCCCAACAGTGGGTCAAATGAGCATGTTTTCTCTAGTCCAAGTGTGGTACACACAGGCAAGAACTCTGGAGAAGTACTGTCTTGGATCCTGTTCAGGAAAGCTGCCTAAAGAAGTGAGAGGACTTCAGCAGAAGGAAGGTGGAGGCACATCACCAGACGCCAGGTCTCAAGAAAGAATTCTAAACAAACAACCACAAAGGCGACATACTCATCTATGTGCAAGCAAGTGCAGAAAGGGGACCTGCAGGCTGGTCCAGTGGCTAAGACTCAGCGCTTCTAATGCAGGGGCCCAGGTTTGATCCCTGGTCAGGGAACTAGATCCCACATGCCACAGCTAACATGCAGGTAAATACATACTTTTTAAAAAACCAGGTGCAGAGATGAGATCCTCAAAGATGGAATGATGGAGCTTTAAAGAACTCAGAAACATATAGGTATACCTATGACTAATTCAGGTTGAGGTTTGACAGAAAACAACAAAATTCTGTAAAGCAATTATCTTCAATAAAAACTAAATTAATTTTTTTAAAAAAGAACTCATAAATACAGCCTGCAAAAATGAATAAATAAAGAGTAAACCTTAAACATCTGTGAGCCCTAGAGAAGGCAGATGTCACCCACGACAGCACAAGTCAAGGACAAACAGAGGCACACTGGTCTCACATGGGGTTGCATTCACCAGAAGAGGGACCTTTTTCTAATCTCTACGAACACACCAGATGACCAAAGAGCCACTCAGCTTCGAAGGATGAGACAGCAACAAGATGAGGAAAGTGGAAGCATTGAATGAAGAAGGAATGGAACTGATCACACAAAATTTTTTCATAGGAGGTGACCCACAACTAGAGGCCCATGCTGGAAGACAGGAAGGAACCTCAATTTTAAATCAATTTTAGAGTGATGACTGTTAGAGGGAGCTGGGCATTTCTGTTAATTAACTGATATTGTTTGAGAAACTAGCATTTCAGGAGGACTTTTAACACCTAGGCATGATTCGAAAAGTTGATGGACTTAACCCAGGTAAAAGGGGCAAGGGAAAACCAGCCGTACAGAACAAACTAAAGGGCCAGTGGAAGACAAAAATTAAAATGCTTTCTACAAGGACCTACTGTATAGCACAGGGAACTCTACTCAATGTTTTATGTCAGCCAGGATGGGAGGGCAGTTTGGGGGAGAATGGATATATGTATATGTATGGCTGAGTCCATTTGCTGAACACCTGGAACTATCATAACATTGTTAATTGGCTATACCCCAATAAAAAATAAAAAAGTTTTTTAAAAAAGATGTTTTGTGATTTATACCCTGTGGTAGAGACTTCTGACTCCCTACTAACATATATTCTGTCCTTTGCAATTTGATACAACGTCTAGAATAAATTTTGTCCAGTGAAATGTAAGATGGGTCTGGGTATTCAAATAGGTGGGCCTTAGGAAACATTACTACGAATAAAGCTAGCAGATGGAAGTCCACTGAGCTATCTCAAATCCTAAAAGATGATGCTGTTAAAGTGCTGCACTCAACATGCCAGCAAATTTGGAAAACTCAGCAGTGGCCACAGAACTGGAAAAGGTCAGTTTTCATTCTAATCCCAAAAAAGGGCAATGCCAAAGGATGTTCACACTACTGTACAATTGCACTCATTTCACATGCTAGCAAGGTTATGCTTAAAATCCTTCAAGCTAGGCCTCAGCAGTATGCGAAATGAGAACTTTTAGATGTACAAGCTGGATTTAGAAAAGGTAGAGGAATCAGAGATCAAATTGCCAACAATTGTTGGATCCTAAAGAAAGCAAGGAAATGGCAAAAAAAAAAAAAAAAAAAAACCCACACATCTATTTCTGCTTCACTGACTATGCTAAAGCCTTTGTGTGGATCACAGAAAACTGTGGAAAGTGCTTAAAGAGATGGGAATACCATATCACCTTTCCTGTCTCCTGAGAAACCTGTATGCAGGTCAAGAGGCAACAGTTAAAACTGGACATGTAACAATTGGGAAAGTTGTACGACAAAGCTGTATATTGTCACCCTGCTTATTTAACTTCCATGCAGAGTACATTATGCAAAATGCTGGGCTGGATGAATCGCAGCCTGGCATCAAGACTGCCAGGAGAAATACCAACAACCTCAGATATGCAGATGAAACCACTATAATGGCAGAAAGTGAAGAGGAGCTAAAGAGCCTCTTGATGAGGGTGAAAGAGGAGACTTAAAAAGCCGACTTAAAACTCAACATTCAAAAAACTAAGATCAAGGCATCTGGTCCCATCACTTCATGGCAAATAGAAGGGGGAAAAGTGGAAGCAGTGACAGATTTTATTTCCTGGGCTCCAAAATCACCACAGACAGTGACTGCAGCCACGAAATTAGATGTTTGTTCCTTGGAACGAAAGCTATGCAAACCTAGCTGTGCTGTGTCGTGCTTAGTCGCTCAGCGTGTCCAGCTCTTTGCGACCCCATGGAAATCTAGACAGCATATTAAAAAGCAGAGACATTACTTTGCCAACAAAGGTCCATATAGTTAGAGCTATGGTTTTTCCAGTAGTCATGTATGGATGTAAGAGCATAATGAAGGGCCATAATGAAGGCTGAGGGCCAAAGAATTAATGCTTTAAAACTGTGGTGCTGGAGAAGACTCTTGACAGTCCTTTGGACTGCAAGGAGATCCAACCAGTCTATCCTAAAGGAGATCAGTCCTGAATATTCATTGGAAGGACTGATGCTGAAGTTCCAATACTTTGGCCATCTGATGCAAGAAGCTGACTCATTGGAAAAGACCCTGATGCTGGGAAAGATTAAAGGCAAAAGGAGGAGCGGGCGGCAGAGGGTGAGATGGTTAGACAGCATCACAGACTCAAAGGACATGAATCTGAGTCAGGGAACCCTGGTGCGCTGCAGTCCATGGAGTCACGAAGAGTCAGACACTTAGCAACTGAATAACAACAATAAATGAGGTGCCACTTCCAGGACTGGTCTAGTAAACACCTCTCACAGTACCCACACACAGGGGAACTCTCCTTCCTCTACTGCCAGCTGGATGCAGCTGGATCCACGAATGACAAGGAAGATAAGAGCTGCCCCGCAAAGCTGCACACCTGTTCAAGACTACTAGGTGAGCAGGAAATAAACCTCTATTTTGTTAAGTCACTATAGTTTAGATTTGCAGTATTAAAGGAATCACAATTCTTTAAAACTAGATAGGAAAGGAAAAAAAAAAAACAAATGGAAATTTTTTCTTGCCAGGCAAGGGAGAACTGCAAAGAGACAGATAATGTCTGTGAACAAAGTAAAAGATGGGGTTTATATAGATTTGGGGGGAAATGAGGGGTTTAGATTAAATATAAATGATTAGCAATGACTGGCAATGACTGGCTCAGACTGGAGTGAGGTTAGTCATTGATCAGGTGGATTTCAAGAGCAGACCTATTGTAACAAGTTTGGTGTCCATGGGTGATTCAGCCCAAGATTGATAGTGCAAAGTCTTACCTTTTCCTGTTTCAAATCCTGAGGCCATGAGTAAGTTTCTTCAGGCAAGAGTGGAATTTTTTTTTTGTAATTTTTATAGAGTATAGTTGATTTACAATGTTGTGTCGGTTTCAGATGTACAAAAGTGAATCAGTTATACATATAGTCACTCTTTTAGAGTCTTTTCCCAAATAAGCCATTGCAGAGTATTGAGTACTGTTCCTTGTGCTATACATAGCTCCTTAATAGCTATCTAGTTTATACATAATAGTGTATATATGTCAATCCCAATCTCCCAGCTCATCCCCCCTCCCACCCTTTCCCCCTGGTAACCATATGTTTGTTTTCTATATCTATAACTCTATTTCTGTTTTGTAGATAAGTTCATTTGTACACATTTTTTAGATTCCACATGTAAGTGATATCAACATGTTCATCTTTCTCTGTGTGACTTACTTTACTCAGTATGATGATCTTGAGGTCCATCCATGTTGCTGCAAATTGCATTATTTCATTCTTTTTTATGGCTGTTATATTCCATTGTATATATGTACCCTTCTTCTTTATCCATTCCTCTGTTGGTGGACATTTAGGTTGTTTCCAAGTCCTGGCTATTGACAATAGTGCCACAATGAACATTAGGGTGCATGTATCTTTTTGAATTATGATTTTCTTCAGATATAGGAGTGGGATTACTGGATCATATGGTAGCTCTGTTTTTTAGTTTTTAAATAAATCCTCATACTGTTCTCCATAGTGGGTGTACCAATTTACATTCCCACCAAGTGTAGGAGGATTCACTATTCTTCACACCTTCTCCTGCATTTATTGTTTGTAGATTATTTGATGATGGCCATTTTGATATGTGTGAGGTGATACTTCATTGTAGTTTTGATTTGTATTTCTCTAATAATTAGTGATGTTGAGTATCTTTTCAAGTGCTTTTTAGCCATGTATGTCTTCTTTGGAGAAACATCTGTTTAGATGTTGCACCCACTTTTTGATTGGGTTGTTTGGGGGTTTTGATATAGAGCTGCATGAACTGTTTGTATATTTTGAAGATTAATCCCTTGTTGGTTGCTTCATTTGCAAATATTTTCTCACATTGTGATGGTTGTCTTCTGTGGTTTCCTTTGCTGTGCAAAAGCTTTTAAGTTTAGTTTCCATTTATTTATTTTTCATTGGTGACCCCATTTATTTGTTTTTGTTTTTATTTTCATCACACTAGGAGGTGGGTTGAAAAAGTTCTTGCTGTGATTTATGTCATAGAGTGTTCTGCGTATGTTTCCCTCTAAGAGTTTTATAGTATCAAGTCTTATATTTAGGTCTTTAATCCATTTTGAGTTTATTTCTGTGTATGGTGTTACAGAGTACTCTAATTTCATTCATTTACATGTAGCTGTCCAGTTTTCCCAACACTGCTTATTGAAGAGACTCTTCTCCATCAAACATTCTTACCTCCTTTGTCATAGGTTAGATGACCACAGGTGTGTGGGTTTATCTCTAGACTTCCTATCCTGTTCCGTTGATCTATATTTCTGTTTTTGTGCTGGTACCATACTGGTTTTGTAGTATAAAGAGTGGAATCTTCCATTCTTATCTCCCTTTTGGTAGGGAGATTTGTAGTATAAAGAGTGGAATTTTTCTGTAGCTTTGTAGTATAAAGAGTGGAATTTTCCATTCTCCTCTCCCTTTTGGTCCTCACTGACAGATCATGGAGGAGGCTACTAATGTCTAGAACAAGAATGGGCAATTTTTTTTTAAAAAAGAAACAAATTTATTTACAAAAAGAAAGAGACTCACATACATAGAAAACAAAAGTACAGTTACCAAAGGGAAAAGGGTGGAGGGAGGGATAAATTGGGAGGTTGGGATTAACATATACACACCGACTCATTGGAAAAGACCCTAATGCTGGGAAGGGGATGACAGAGATGGCTGGATGGCATCACCGACTCGATGGACATGAGTTTGGGTAGACTCCGGGAGTTGGTGATGGACAGGGAGGCCTGGCGTGCTGCAATTCATGGGGTTGCAAAGAGTCAGACACGACTGAGTGACTGAACTGAACTGAACTGAACCGTTTTATAAAATAGGTAATTGCAACCTGCCTGATGGTCCAGTGGTTAAGAATCCAATCGCCAGTGTAGGGGACACGGGTTTGATCCCTGGTCTGGGAAGATCCCATGTGCCTCGGGGCTACTAAGCCTGTGTGCCACAGCTGTTGAGCACCCTAGAGCCCACGCTCTACAAGAGAGGCCACTGAAGTGAGAAGCCCACACACTGCAGCTAGAGAATAGGCCCTGCGCACCACAACTAGAGAGTCTGTTCACAGCAACAAAGCCCCAGAGCAACCAAAAGTAAATAAATAGAATTTAAAATAAGATAAATAAATAGAAATAATATATGATGATGTATCATATAAATAAATAAAATAAAACCAACAAGGACCTACTGTATAGCACACAGAACTTAATATTTTGTAATAATCTATAAAAGAAAAGAATCTGAACAAGAAAAGATACATATATAACTGAATTGCTGTGCTGTACACCTGAAACTAACCCAACATTGTATATCAATTATACTACAATTTAAAAAAAAGATATCAAAAAGAATGCTATATACATCCAATATATCAGGATGTATCTTATCAAAAATTAGAGAAAAAAGAATGGATAATTTTTTATCTTCTTGCTAAGGGCCAGAAGGTAAATATTGTAGGCTTTGTGACCCATACTATCTCTGTTGCAGATACTCAGCTCTGCTGTTGTAGCACAGAAGCAGCATGAATGTATAAACAAGTAAATGAATGTTCAATAAAATGTTATTTAAAGAAATAGATGGTTGGCCATGTTTGTTCCACAGGCTACAGTTTGCTGAGCCCTGGTCTAGAATTCTAGATCTAATCCACCTAGCTTAGATATGGTTATGGTTTTTCCCTGCCAGGTGAAATGGTGGTTTTGGTGATCATCATGTGTTTTTGACTCAGACTCATCTGTTGCATCTCATGAGGCAGCCACTACATAGTAGAGTTTAATTTCAGCACCAACTAGAGAGTATACAACTGCAACATCAATAAATATACAACCAGAAGAATAAAGAGGAACTGGAAAGTTCACCAAAGTCATGATCCAGATTTTCACAGATTAAACCCTAAGGAAAGATCCTCTTCTTGACCTAAATTATGGGAATAACACAAGGCAAATTGACCAGGTTAATACTTTTTGAAATTTTTTGAAGTTTCTCTTACTTTTTTGCTAATGATGAAAAACTTTCTGAGAGATCTTTGGGAATATAAGCTGCTTAGAAGCAAATAGATCTGAAATTTCTGGGTAACTATATTGACCCAAGTCCCCACAAGCCTGGCCTGAAAGTAAAACCATAAAACAGCGCTTGGATCTCCAACCATCCAGAAGCACGTTGTCAAAGCTGTACAGTCCTCAAGGAAGGCATGCTCCCATTTCACACAGAGACAGGGAGAAAAGTGGCTGAGCAAGGACTTTCCAGAGAGCAGAAGCAGGGCACATGGAGAACAAGAAAATAATGATGACAAGAGCAAAACTGGGTCTAATCTGAGAACTTCCTTCATTGCCAAGATAGAGCATCTTTTTTTAACTCCCTTTAACTTTTTGTTTTAATTGATGTATAACTGACCAATATTTTGTTATTAATAGTTTCAGGTGCACAGCATGGTGATTTGATATTTCTGTTACAAGATGATCACCACAGGTCTAGTTACCATCGGTCACCATACAAAGATACTACATAATTATTGACTATAATCCCTATGTGTTCATTTTATCCCTATGGCTTATTTATTTTGTAACTGAAAGACTGAACCTCTTAAAAAAAAAACTGTACCTCTTAATCTCCCCATCCATTTTACTTACCCACCCTCCCTTACCGTCTGCCCCCTTGCAACCACCTGTTTGCTCTCTCTGAGTCTGTTTCTCTCTTGTTTGTTCATTTGTTATGTTTTTTAAGATTCCACACGTAAGATAATACTGTATTTGTTTTTCTTTTACTTCATTTAGCACTATACTCTCTAAGCCCATTTATGCTATTACAAATGGCAAGATTTCATTGTTTTTAGGCTGATATTACATTGTATATGTATAGGTCAGGATACACATGTGTTATATATATGTTATGTATGTTATATATATATGTTTTACATACAGGTAGCTTCTTCATCCACTCATCTATTATGGACACTTAGGTTGCTTTTGTAAATAAGTTTGCAAAAACATAGGAATGCATACATATGTTTTAAGGTTCTTAAAATAATACTTTTTAAAGTTAACATGTGCATAATAGGAAACCAAAAAACACAAGAAGTAGAAAACAAAGTCACTCATAATCACAGTTTACCGTTGATGTGTCCTTCTGGTCCACGGAAGAGTGGACCTTTTCCAACAAAACGTTTCACTTCTTTATTACTGAACCAGATGGACCACTAGTGAGGAAACACTAACAGCCAAACACTCCATTTCTCCCTTAAAATATTCATGAGGTGTTCAGACAGTAGGTCATTGGAAGGTGTAAAGACCCAGAAGGAGATAAAGATCACCTATAATAGGACCATACAGAGATAACTATTGTTAAGACTTTGGTGCATAGTCTTCCAGTTTCTTAAAAATTTTCCTTATGTATTCATTCATTTATTTCTGGCTGCGCTGGGTCTTCATTGCTGTGTCCAGGCTTTCTCTTCGTTCAGTGAGAGGGGGCTACTCTCTAGCTGCGGTGCATGGGTTCCTCGTGGTGGCAGCTTCTCGTCGCAGAGCACGGGCTTTAGGGCACGCTTCCGCAGTTGCAGCACGTGGGCTCCGCAGTTGCGGCTTCCAGGTTCTAGAGCACGGACTTAGTAGTTGTGGCACAGGAATTCTGTTTCTCCAGCACATGTGTGATCTTCCCGGACCAGTGCTTGAACCCACGTCACCGGTGCTGGCAAGCAGATTCCTAACCACTGGACCACCAGTGAAGTCCCATTCTTCCAGTTTCTTTAATGAACATACACACATAGAAGGGGGTGTGTGTGTGTGAGTGTGTATGCATATCTGTGTATACACACATATTTTTAAAACCTTATAAAAATGGATTCATAATATATATATTGTTTTATAAAAATTTTAACTTAAAATGTATCCTACATAGACTTTCAGCAGGTAAGCAGCACTTCATATGTGAGGCTTCTTACAGACTCAGTTTGATTCTTCTCCAATGTCTTCTCTTAGAGTTGTACCAATTTTATTGCCAGTTTTCATTTGAATCCATTGGGAAATGGGACAGTGCTGCTTTTGTTCCTTGGCCAGGAATCACTTGAATCTGAAAGGCTTGTGAGAAGACATTGCAAGCAGCAAATTCCTGTAATTTCTACTCTTTAAATGATGTACGAAGTGTTATTGTTGATTCCACTGTCTCGGGCTTTCAAACAGAAAAGTAAATTACAAACAGATAAAACTCAACCAAATGATGTGAAAAATAGACCCTGTACTACTTGCGAAAAGGTGCAACAGGTACTGCTCTGGGCCACTTCTCTGGCCAGGAGATGGTCAGGATCCCTCAAGGAGTGAGCTGGGAGTTTCTTGTAGTGCAGCCCAGTTTCTGGGCATGGACATCCCCTCCAGAGAGAAGAGAGTCCCTGGCAGTGCAACCCCAGCCCTTATCTTTTTGAATTAATGTTTTTGTTTTCTTCGGAAAAATATCCAGAAGTAGAACTGCTAGATCATATGGTAGGTCTATTTTTAGTTTTTTGAGGATCCTCCGTAGTGTTTTCCACAGCGGTTGAACCCATTTACATTCTCACTAACTGTGCCCAAGGGTTCTCTTTTCTCCACATCCTTGTTGACATTTGTTATTTGTTGTCTTTTTGATAATACCTATTCTGACAGGTATGAGGTGGTACCTCATTGTGGGTTTCTTTTTTTTTAACTTTCAAACTCATTGTGGTTTTGATTTGCATTTCCCTAATGATTAGCAATGTTGAGCATCTTTTCATGTGCCCTTGGCCATCTGTATGTCTCTTTTGGGAAAATGTCTATTCACATCCTCTGCCCAAGAACATCTTCATAATACATGTCAGAATTCCATGATAGCTTTGGACATGACTGCTTTGTTTCCCATTCTCCCTTTTCCAAATAGGGACTTTATTGCTGCTTTTCTGTCTTATCATTGGGTACTGGGTAGAGTAGTAATGAAGTATTGATAGCAACAACTTGACTTTTAGCTCACAGATTGCTAGACCATGAGGAAATTCATCCAAGCTAATTAGAAAAGACTGCAATCATGATTTTGATATGAAATTCAATAATTGAATGAGATTTTTGTCTTCACTCTTGGGAAGAAGGTGAATATATTTGGTGACCTGAGAGGCTGACTGACAGAGGCCTTGTCTGTCTAGCAAAATCTATTAATCTCTGGAACTATTAGACTAGTTTCCCATATTCCCATTCAATTTGAGTATGGCCACGTGACAACATTTTCTTCAGTGTGAGTGGAAGCAGTGTGTACCACTTTCTGACCCAGGGGATGGCAAACCAGAAGATGAACAGAGCCAAGGCCTATGAATGACAGTAATGTAGGAGCACTTCCTCCCTGACCTAAATATCTGTCCAGAACTATTAGGTAAGCAAGAAATAAATTACTTTGCTGAGTCGTGTTTTGGATCTATTTGTTGCAGTTGTGTAGCCTGCATTAACTGATACACACCCCATGAGTCATGCTTGTTCAACATAATGATTATATATGCACATCCTGTTTAAACATAATTATTAATGGTAACATACAAACATCCTGTAATGAGCCTTGCTTCTTTCATTTAATGTCTTGGAAAGTGATCCACGTTAGTACATTACAAACTTCATTTTTATCTTCTTTCCATTTTGCTTTCTGATAGCTTAAGTACCACGTTAGTTAACCAGTTCCCGACACATGAACCATTTAGGCTGTTTCTAACCTTTAGTTAGTATCCTATGTTGCAGTTCTTTCGGTTTGTACAATGCAAATGTAAGGCACAGGTCAGTTTCAGCTCCACCAGTATCTGGCTTTATGCTCTGAATTAGGACTTTACTTAGCTCCTTTTAGCCAAATTACAAAGCTAATATTTGACCATATTGATTCTCTGTGGCCTACTATTGTAAAACTCAAACGGTTACAAATTTAAACATTTACATTAACGGGAGGAATATAGCATGGAGGTCAGCAGCATGAGTTATAGTCAGAGACCCCGCTCTCAAAGCCCAGTCCTGCTACATGTATTTGACCTCAGGCAAGTTGTTTAACTCCTACATACATTAATTATCTCATACAGTAAAATGCAGGTTGGGGCCTCCCTGGTGGCTTAGAGGTAAGGAATCTGCCTGCCAATACAGGAGATTCAGGAGGCACAGATTGGATCTCCGGGTGTGGAAGATTCCCTGGAGAAGGAAATGGCAATCCACTCCAGTACTCTTGCCTGGAAAATCCCATGGACAGAGAGCCTGGGCAGTGTACAGCCCATGAGGCTGCGAAAAGTCAGATACAACTGAGCGACTGGGCACAAAATGAAGGTTACTGTGAGGATTAAATGATAATGTAAGTAAAGTGCCTAGCACATGATAACCATCAGTTAATAAGCAGTGTAGAGTTTTCTGCAATATATAATTTTGTCTAATTACCAAAGAAAACAAAAATTAAACTTGCGTCTAAGGTTAGCAGATGTACAACTATCTTTATTGTTAAGATGGGAAATTATTTTTCATTAAATCACTTTTTCTTTTCCAAGATTGATTTTATTTTACATATTTTTCTGTGACTTCCTAGTTTCTAAATTCTACCACTGATGACTTCCTATGTCAGTAGAAATGCACTGACTTCATTCTTTTTAAAGACTGTAATTTCGTGGGGTAATGATTCAGTCTTGTTAAGGAGAGAGCCCTCAAATCCTGTGACTGTGCATTTGAATTTTGTAGCAAACTATTAGGGTTAGATTGTATTGGGTTCAGGCTGATCCTAAATTATAGGTTCCAGAAATTTAGTCATTGTAGATGCCAAAATTAATGTTAAAGCAAACAACACAGAGGCTTCATCGAGTTGGGGAGTCAGAGGGAAGGAGTCGCAGAAAATGTACACAAATGTAAATGCCATTCTCCAAGTACTTGAATTCCAGAAGTGAAACTGGAGGGTTCAACTGTCCATATTAGGAAATGACTCGTTGCTTGATGACCACAGTGTTAAGCTAAGTATTTTGCCCTATTTTTTGTGAGGGTGGTGGGGAGCATGAAAGGGGATTTGTCGGGAGAACACTACTAGTAAATCAGTTAGCTTTACAACCACTCTTTGCTCTTCTAACATAATTTTAGTATGGTTATAAGCATTATAAAATCAAACTTTCACTTTAATTGGAGAGACTGAAAACCAAGCTCAGTTTTTCAAGATGAAGTTTCTGAAACAGATTCCCAAATGGGGTTATCTCACTCCCTGAAATTGCATCCAAGTTAAGAACCTGTGTTAAGATTGGCTTGAATCCATCAAAGCATTCAACAAGTGCTCTTGCCACAAAGTAGCAAGTGAAAGCTTGGAGAACAGACAACCTTTTCAACTTCTCTAGCACTGAATACATTCCACATTAATAAAACATCAGGAACTCCTAACACCTATTAAACTATATTTGGTTTCCTTTAGCTCAGATTCTGGACTAACTAGCATTAAGCTCACAACAGGAAGGAACATAGCTGTGCTGTGTGAGAGCAGTAAAGATATGATGAACCCAATGCCTAAACATTACAAAAGCAAGTGCTCCCCACCCTATATTTGGGAAACTTCTTCCCCACTGAAGTTTCTCCAATATACTTTCCATCTTCTGAGCTCATGATTCTAAAATCCTTGCCTGGTCTCTTCCATAACATCTCTATAGTTGTCTCGATTTTTTTTTTTTTAAACACAGAAAGGGCAAGAGTCCTGGCCAATTTTGATAACGAAAAGAGCAAGTGAAAGTTGCTCAGTCATGTCCAACTCTTTGCAACCCCATGTTCTATAGAGTCCATGGAATTCTCCAGGCCAGAATACTGGAGTGGGTAGCCTTTCTCTTCTCCAGGGGATCTTTTCAACCCAGGATGGAACCCAGGTCTCCCACATTGCACACAGATTCTTTACCAGCTGTGCCACAAGGGACTCTTTCTGACCCAGGAATAAAATTGGGGTCTCCTGCATTGCAGGCAGATTCTTTACCAACTGAGCTATCTGGAAAGCCCAATCTTGACAAGAGAAAACGTATATTACTATTCTTAAGAACTCAACATCCAGTGTTGGTGCTTGGGAATAAAGATTGCTGAGGCATTAAAGCCCCTGACCATATGTAGGTGTCTGTGGACACATTTACAGGAACTGGTTGGCGCCACTATTCTCTCAGCCAGCCAAGCTCACTGCCAGGCTGACTTCAGCTTGGGCACCCCCTCCTCTTAGTCTTGTCAGCACCTAACAGTGTCTGGTTTGTAACAGCTCTTTGGATGGGAGGCCAGGTAGCTCCCAAACAGCCCTGACCAGAGACGCAGACCTGAGACCAGAAGTCTTGTTCTAGGACAGATGACTTGAACCGCCTCCTATTCCCAAATGCTCCAGAAGCCTATGGGTCTACTGAGTGCTGGAAATCTGGGTGGAGCTTTACAAGACAGCTTTCAATTCTGTGTCAATAAGAGTGAAATGAACCAATGTTTGCCAAGATGAATCACTTGCCTTAGGGGTCTGACCTCTTCCAGGTCAGGGAAAGGACAATATAATATAGTCCAGTTCATCTAAATGCTGGAAAATCCCAGAGTCAAAGGATTGGAAAGGACCTCTGTGGTGAGAGCAGGTTAAAAGGGAATGGGCTTCCTGCAGGGGAAGCCTGGCTGCCCACCATCGGCTGGCCGGCCTTGTCATTTTGGACCTCAATAACTAGGTGCTGGCAGTTTCCCAGGTTGATTGGCTTGTGGAGGCTGACAAACATAACTTAGACATCAGGCACCAAATACTATCTGATTTGAAAGATGAACAACAGGGACTTCTCTGGCAATCCAATAGTTAAAGACTCCATGCTTCCACTTGCAGGGGGCACGGCTTCAATCCCTGGTCAGGGAACTGAGGTTGCACATGCTGTAAGGTAAAAAAATAAATTAAAAAATTTTTTTAAAGAAAATAAAAAGAAATGAACGATAACAAAAATACAAACAGTTTTGTGAAAGAAAGGACCCAGGAGTCAGCCTGATGGGCATATGTTCCCCTGTAGGAAAACACATTGGAAGTCAAATCAGGATACAGAAAACATTACTGGTACATCCACCACCACAAAAGCAAGGTCTCCTTAGGAATGTGTGAACAGGATACACCTCCTTTCAGGCTTGTCACATTCTTTCTTTACACACAGTTATACACATGTGCTAATAGAGGCTCCTGAGGCTATACCTTGATCTCAGAGCAAGAAGACCCTTAATCGTCTGTCACATTTTAATTTTCTATTACAGTAAAAGGACGGTCCCCTCCTGCCTTATCTAAAAAGCTTCTGTGGGGTCAATGCAAGTGGAAAATATAATCACTGTTAATTTCAATGTGAAAATGTTTTTATGTTCCCAAGTCCCCAGATTGACACCTATTCATGTGAAAACACCAAATCTCTTTAAGATGGACACAATTACATCAGTAATTCACATTGGCTATCATAAACACATAAAAGCATTTTCCCTTCATTAGTTGTAACTAATGACATTATTTTTTTTATAATGTGGCTATTTACCATATCTCTTAGCTTGTTTCTTAACTGTTATGCCCTGTACTATTTAAGAATAAATTAATAACAAAACATACATACGAATGGTACCTAATATTTATACAATTCAACCTTTATTTTTAAAAAACAATAAATTGAAAACCATGCAAACGATATCACCTATATTGAACAGCTGAAATAAGAGACATGATGTAAGATTACATCCCTGCTATATTTAAGCAAAATGTGATGGCAGAACTTTAAATAACATAGGCCAGCTATGTGAGGATGATGTACGGAGACTTTATTCTTCAGCTCTAAGAATTCTACCAACCAAATCCTGCCGGACAGATGCAAAGAAATGCCCTGGGTTTCAGTTACTTTTTACTGCAAAACAAACTGCCCCAAAACTTACTGGTTTAGCTTTAAAACAATAAACCTAATTTTTCACTGATCTATAGGTTTGTTGATGGACTTCTGGTCTTGGCCAGCATAGCTTGGCCTAGATGGTCTACAATGGACTGGTTCACACATCAGATGGTTGGCAGGCTAGTTTGTCTAAGGGGCCACACTCACATGTCTGGCAGTTGCTTAGATGTCAGTTGGGGTGACGACTACGTCTTTCATCATTTATCAGGTTAGCTAGAGTTTTTTCACAAGGTGGTGAGAGTCCTCAGCAGCAAGAGAGAGCAAGCCATAATTGTAAGCACCTTTTAAGATTTTTATGGACTTTGCTGGTGGTCCGGTGATTAAGAATCTGCCTGCCGATGCAGGAGACACAGGTGGGGTTTGATCCCTGGTCTGGAAGGATCTCATATGCCAAGCAGTGACTGAGCCTGTGTGCCACAACTACCGAGCCCACGTTCTACAGCCTGTGCTCCAAAACAAGGGAAGCCACCGCAATGAGAAGCCCATGCGCCACTATGAAGAGTAGCCCCACTTACTGCAACTGGAGAAAGTCCGCACATAGCAACAAAGACCCAATGCAACCAAAAGTAAATAAAGTTGAAAAAAAATTTTTTTTCAAATACTTCTAGTATCAGATTTGCTAATATCCCATAGAACCAAAGCAAGTCAAATGACCAAGCTGAGATTCAGAAAATGGAGAAACAGACTCCACCTCTCAATGGGAGAAGCTGAAAAATACTATGGTTATTCTGTTCAATCCACCACATCTTGGATGCCGAAGGAGAGAGATTAGATGATATTTCTGGTAACCAGAATGGATGAATATCTTCAGAGCTTAAACACATGACTATGGGGGTGGGGCAGAGGGTGTGTGTGTTGTTTCAATTATTACTGAATTTATCTAGAAAGGCTGCCCACCTTGGGTCCTCTACTCTACCTGAGGCAAAGAGTTAAAAACAAAGAGGTAGGCAGAGGCTAGGGTTCTGCCGGCCACAGAAAGGAATTTAGGTCTCAATCCCAAGAGTAATGGGAAGCCTTAGAGCATTTTAAAGAGAGAGAGATAAGATCGATTGGGCTGCACTAAGGACAGTAATTCTAGAAGCTTTGCCAGGAAGGGGAATCTTGAGATAAGGCGTTAGTCACAGAATATAGGGTCAAGGGAAAGGGTGTTTTTTGTTGTTTTTGTTTTTTCAAAGCAAAAGATGGTTGAAACTAGAGCTTGTTTGAATGCGGATGGAAGGATCCAACATTGCAGAAGGTTAAAGGGAGAATCTTGAGAATTAGGAAGGGAAACTTGAGCTCGCATGGCAAATTTGACTTAAAAAATTATCATACAATATGGGGCTTCCCAGGTGGCACAGTGGTAAAGAATCCGCCTGCCCACGCAGGAGACACAGGAGATGTAGGTTCAATTCCTGGGTCAGGATGATCCCCTGGCATAGGAAATGGCAACCCACTCCAGTATTCTTGTCTGGAAATGTCCATGGACAGAGGAGCTTGGTGGGCCACAGGCTGCAAAGAGTTGGACACGACTGAGCATGCCCAGCACACATATTCTGACAGTAAAAAAATAAAAAATTATCATACAATAAAACTGATTGTATTTTTGTTTTACTGTTCTATAGATTTTAACACACGTATAGACTCACATAATTAACCCCACAATCAGAATACAGAAGAGTTTCATCACTCCCAAATCCTTCTTTTTGCTATCGCTTTATAGTCACTCCTCCGTTCCTAAATCCGGGAGCCACTGACTTATTCTGTCACTATATTTTTAATATTTTTAAGATTTTCATTCTGAGACTAGCTTCTTTCACTCAGCATAATGCCTTTATTGTTATGTTGTTGTAACACCAAGTTGTTGGGTATATCAATACTTAATTCCTCTTTTAAAAAAATTTCTTCATTCCTTTTTATTGCTGAGTAGCATTCCACTGGGGTCAGCTTTGGACAAAATTTCTTGGTTAGTAATGATATCACTATTCCACCAGTTACTTGGGACAAAAACCTTGACATTATCCTTAACCCTCTTCCCTAACCTATACATAATCCATTAGTAAGTCCTATGGCTTTATTTTCAAAGTGTACCTGAAATTTGACCCGTTCTTACCACCTCCACTGCTGCCATCATCTTCTGCCAGAACTAGCACTCTCCCCTCTTACTTCTCTACCCTCATTGTCTATCCTCCACCTAATACCTAGAATGAAACTTTAAGAGGCTTAAATGTGATCACACAACTCTTCAGTGGTTTTAGTGGTAACAATCCAAAGTTGTCACCATGGCCTACAAAGTCCCACATGATTGGACCCCAGGCTACCTCTCTGATCTCATCTCCTACCACTCTCCCCACACTGACTCTGTATCAGCTAGAGCGATCTCCTTGCTATTTCTATAGCATGTCAAGCACTCTCCGGCCTCAGAGCATTTAAATTTGCTTCTTCTGTCTAGAACTTGCTTTCCCTAGATATCCACATGGCACAGCCCCATCAGATCAATTCCATTTTCTGCTTAAGTGTCCCTTATCAATGAATCTTTCTCTAACATCTAAACTAGTAGCCACCTGAGATCACTGTTCAACCCTTACCTTGCTTTGTTCTTCTTAGAATATACACATACACAAAACACACATTTGTTTTTCTGTCTCCGCACACTAGAAACATCCTTGAAAATTCTTAAACACATGACTATGGTTGCTCAACAAGCACTTAGATGATGTCTCATCTGCCATATAGTTGTTCAGTGAATATTTCTGATTAAGTAACTTATAGGACGGAGAAGGCAATGGCACCCCACTCCAGAACTCTTGCCTGGAGAATCCCAGGGATGGGGGAGCCTGGTGGGCTGCCGTCTATGGGGTTGCACAGAGTCGGACACGACTGAAGCAACTTAGCAGCAGCAACAGCAACTTATAGGAGGCAAGGACAGGATGGGAACATATGTAGATTTCTAGATTTGAGGGCATTCTACATTTTCTATTACTTAGACAGTAAGATAATCAGGGAAGCAGTACAGGAAGCATAGGATTAGAGATATGCAGACAGTGGAGAGCAAGTTAACTAGGAAAATATGTCTGGATGAAATTTCCAGACACTGTTCAGAGCTCATTTAAGGTTGAAATTACTACTACTGCTCAGTAGGACAATTTACCGTGACAAGATACAGGCATACAGAAGCATGTTAATCCATCAACGGTAGAGGACTTGTCTGGGGAGAAGAGGAGTGTTGGAGCAGGCTTAAGAGTAAGAGGGGGACTGTAATGATGTAACATTGAATTTAATATGGATAAGGAGGGAACTGAAGAGTGGGAATTAAGTAGAAGCTTTCATCAGATTGGAGGTTCTGATAAAGCGAAAAAGACAGTTATGGTGACGTTCTTGAGCAGCCAACCTCAAGGTTATCAGGCTATGGTTGGATAGAGGTATGTTCGAATTACTGATTCCTAACACGACAGAGTTTCTGGTGACAAGATCCAAATTTTTTGACTGGGATTGGGAGGATGAGATAAGGGATGAAGCCTGCAAGTTAAATGAGTTGTCAGTGATTCTGAATTTATCAAAATGGTAGATGGCTAGATAAAGTAAGAAAAGGAGCTGGATGCACATATTAACAGATCATCTTCACAGAGGTGGTTAAATGAGAGGCAAAGTCTTACAAGTAAGCGTCATAGAAGCAAGGGTTTTTACAAGAGGTGACAGTATTTGGCACATTGCCCCCACTTCTGGAACCTGGGAAGTGAGAATACTAACCCATGTGAGAGAGTTCCAGGGGATGCTGAATCCTCAGAGGACACAGAGAAGCTAACTTGGAAGCGGGAATCTCAGAGGAAGACCGGTTTGTAGGCAGGAGGCTGGGGAGGGGACCGCAGCAGCAGAAAACCCTGACACTTCCTGTTCTTTATTTACCTTGCCCCCAACCTACCGCTGGCCCACGTTACACCAACCCTCACAGCTAGAAAACAAGCAGAAAAAGAAGCAAGCGGACCGGCTTTTTTCAACTCCCCGCGGAAGTGCTCTCACCGGAACTCCTCCGTGTTTGCGCTTTCCTATTGGCGGAAGCTTCCGCCAGCTTCCAGTAGCTTCCGCCCACGACTCAGTTGGGCGGAGCTTTCCCTGGAAGCCACTTCCGCTAAACCCCGCCCCTCGTTCCCTTTTTGGCCACTTCCGGCATCAGGCCCCGCCCGTTCCTTGTGGCCCCGCCCCCTTCCCGCCCCGGGCCGGCCACCCGGCCCCGCGGCGCCGCTTCCGGTGCGGGCCCCGCCCCGGCTGTGGCCCCCGGCTGCGGAGAACTCCGAAACGGAGCTGCAGCGCCGGGGCCTGGGTGACCGCCTCCTGCGCCGCCGGCGGACCCGGAGCGCCCCGCACAGGTAAGCCGCGAGGGGTCCGTCTCCCTCAGCCTCGGCCGGAGCGGGTGCTGTGGCAGGTGGAGGGGACGGAGGAGTAGAAGGGAAGGCAGGTGTGTAGCGGGAGACGTGAAGGCGCGGGCCGGCGGAGCACCGGGGGCCGCGGGAGGAGAGCGCTGGGAGGAGCCCAGAAGCGCCCTCGCCCATCAGGGTGATTTGAGATAAAGGGATGGGAAGAGTGAGGGGCCCCTGGGAACGGAGAGAGCAAGGATAAGGTGGCGTTGCGACGATCTAAGAAGAGCCAGCGGATTGGCTTGGGGGTGGAGGGGGGCTTGGTAGAGGCAGAAGGGATCGAGTTGGGCTGGGGGGATGTAAAGAATGGCGGGGTGATGGATGTATGGGGTTAAAGGGGGCTGGCAGAGGGATCTGGCAGAGAAGGTAGAAGGAGTGATGGGCGAGGCGGGCTTCAAAAGCTGAACGGAGTCCGTTGCGCCCGTCTTGCAGGTCCGGGAACTTTAGGGGAAATGGGGGAGGGGGCCGTGTGAAGGGATGGAGTGGCTTAGATTTTTGAGACCAAAGTTTTCTAAAAGTAGGCAGGTGGTATTGTTGTTTGGATCTACTGGCTGCTTAGAGTCAGGGGGAAGATGGGCTCTTTGGGGGAGGGTGTGCGCATCGAGTTGTAGAACTGAGTCATCTCAGTCTTCCTAAAGAGGCTGTGAGATGCCCCCCCCCCCATCTCTCCCCGCTGGGGACAGCATACCGAGAAGATGGTGCCACAAGAGGAGAAACAGTTGTTCGATGACTGGCAGGACTTGTTTGAAAAATTATCCCGCTTGTGATCGATTGATGTTATAATGTTATAAGGAGAATGAAAATGACCACCGGATTCTTTGCTTTGCCTTATTCTTTTGTTTACTTTTGTTTGATGCAGATTGTTTTTATTTTAAATGAACACTTTTGGCAACTGGATTTAATGTGGGTGTAAACCTTTTCGTGCTTTGTTACGCTATAAAGAGGGCTCTAGCAGAATGAAAGTATTGCTGCAGGCGTAACTCACACTTTCTAAAGTGCAAAGAGAGGAAGTAGAGGCAGTAAGAGGCAAATTGGAATTTGAATTTTTCACAATGCAAAAGACAAAAGAAGTGCTTCTAGGATTAAACAGAAATTGAAAATTTTTAAGTTTATTCTTTTGCCTAGCTTTAAAAATTGTACCTTTTCAATCTGTTAAAAAAATAAATCAAGCAGTTGTTTTTGCTAGAGGTGTGATTACTTCCCCGTGAGTTTTTGAAGATGCTAAGACATTTAGGTTTCTTTCTTTCTTTCTTTAAAGTCTTTCTGCCCAATCCTTAAACAGTGGAACAGTGCATTTATCAAATTTATCAAGTCCCAACCTGTGCACTGCTGCTGCTTCTTTCATGTGATGATAGCACTGTACGCCATGTTGCAAGTCCTGTTCACCTAAAATTTGCCCATGCATAGTAATCCATTCCGTTGCGGAGACTTGCTGAGGAAACGTAACTCAAGTGAGGTTTGCTGGGGGTGGGGGCCTGAAATGGAGGAAAGGAAGAGGGGGGCTGGTTAAAGGAGGAGAGGGTGTGAAAGGGGTGTGTGTTTGGAGACTGATTGGTAAGAATGCTGATAAACCTGCCCCCAGAATACTTTTGGCCTGAAAGCCTTTCCTTTTTGTATTTGTCATAGAATATCATAGAAGTGAATCAGAAAGAAAGGGGATGTGAAGAGATTTACTAGACTGTTTATAAAAAAAGAAGCTTTAAAAAAATTTTAAGAAAGGAGCTTTGACTTGTTTAGACGATATTGATACCTGTTTCCAATTAATTAAAACTTAAAAATCTCCGGAGGAATCCCCCTCCCCCGTTTGTTTTTGAGTTGATGATTGCAATTTGAAACTTGCCTCCTTTCCTGGTTCATTCTCTCATGTTGTTGAAATTGGATTCTTTTTGAGGCTATAATGTCCAGCTTACATTGGCTCAGCCCACTCAAAAAGCAGGCTGGCCATTTATTCTGGGAAATTTTAAAGTTTAAACCCAAGGGGGGTTTGCTAGGTTCTGCTTTTCTTTGAGAAAAATCTTTGTGTCTTCCTGATAACTCTGTCTTGCTTTGATGGTAATATCTTTCTCTGATGGGCCTGGGAACATAAGCAATAGTCTCTTTCTTGTAGGCAGACCCTTCTTTTCCTTTTTTATTGTGGTTTTCCTACTCACAACCTCTGTACAGTGCAAACCCAGTTGCTTTTTCAGTAATAAACAGATTAGTGTTTGATAACGTTAAGGAAGAGAGATCACAACACAGATGTTTGCAGACTTCGTGTCATCTAGGTTTACTTTGTTTTAAAACCACCAGTTGTCCAGCACTGCTGAGGTTCATCCCATGTTTCTCCTCTTAAATCCTGTTCCTCTTCCTCACACGATTTCTTACTCACCTGCCACCACCCCCCTCCCGCTCCAAACTCCCACCACTCAGGTTTACCGGCACATGTTTAGTGTTCAGAACTCATGCCCTTTCCTGGAGCAAAGAAAATGCCTTTTTTCCCCTAAATTATTTATTTATTCATTTTTGGCTGTGCTGGGTCATCGTTGCTGTACTTTCTCTAGTTGTGGTATTCGGGCTTCTTATTGTGGTGGCTTCTCTTGTTGCAGAGCACAGGCTCTAGGGTGCCCGAGCTTCAGTAGTTGTGTCTCCCCGAGTTCTAGAGCCACAGTCCCAGTAGTTGTGGCGCACAGGCTTAGTTTGTCTGAGGCATGTGGGATCTTCCTAGACCAGGGATCGAACCCAGGTCTCCTGCCTTGGCAGGCAGATTTTTTACCACTGAGCCACCAGGGAAGCCCAGAAACCTTTTTATACCTGTTTTACATCTTTTTCTTTTTTTTTTTTCCTTTCTTTCTCCATCTATGTGGTTTCTATTAATCACATAAAGGTTTAGACCCCGTGTGCCTGTCGGGCTGTGCCCAGGTTCGGAGCCATGCCAGTTTGTGGGTGAAACTCAAGGCAGTGATGGAGCCACTGCGCCCTCAGCAGAAGCAGCCGCCGCCACCGCCACAACCATCCCACCTGGCTCCTCTGCAGATGGATGCCAGAGAGAAGCAGGGGCAGCAGATGAGAGAAACCTCATTCTTGTACGCCCAGAAGCTGGTCACACAGCAGACTCACTTTTCTGCCACACCTGGGAGGCCTTCAGGCAGCCCTGCCCTGGGTGCCTCAGCCAGAGTTCCACCAGCCACCGCAGTGGCCCGAGTTTTTGAACGGAGCAAGGTGAACTCAGAGCCTGAGGAAGAGGAAGGAGGTTTGGAAGGTGAGGATGGGGATGATGAAGTTACAGAGGTGGCTGAGAAAGAGACCCAGGCTGCTTCAAAATATTTTCATGTGCAGAAGGTGGCTCGCCAAGACCACAGAGCAGCTCCCTTACCTGGTCTGCTCCCAGCGCCAGGGCTCCCACCCCATGGACAGCAAGCTAAAGAAGACCATACCAAAGATGCTTCTAAGACCTCCACTTCAGTCTCCACGGCAGGGCAGCCGGGCTGGAATCTGGATGAGCAGCTCAAGCAGGTCAGTCTTTCTTCTTGGAGGCTTATTTGTTCCCCTGAAAGGCTAGCCAGGGAGGGGTACTGGACTACCAGGGTCTGGGCCAGTCTGTGTCTTCTCAGCCTCCCTTCAGTGACCAGCAGCCTAGACAGGAATAGACCTTGAGTTTTTCCCTCTTAGTTGTTTTCTTGATTAGAGCAATGAAATGTGTAAGTTATTCCTAATATAGATAGTTCCAAGTTTAATGGGAAAGATTGTCAATACAATCTTGTTTGCGGGGGAGGGGTTTGAGGAAGAATGAGGTTGCAACAGTGTTATGAGGGATATCTAAAAATGAGATGTGTGACTCCAATTTCAGTTTTTCTAGTAGTAGTAGGATAAGAGAACTGTCTTGCCTAAGATAGTGTCTTAGCCCCAGGCTAACCCAGGATGGAGCTTTTTAAGGGCAATTTTGTTGTTTTGCTGCTAAATATAGCTGATGGGAAGCTGTTGCATTGTGTATATTTTCCAGCAAAGAGCCTTGTAGACATGCTTTCATCTCACCCTTATTTTACCTCCTTTGAAACATGGAAGGGTAGACCTCACAATTTTCTTTTTATTTATTTTGCTATGCTGCTCTGCTTGTAGGATCTTAGTTCTCCAACCAGGGATTGAACTCAGGCCAGGCACTGAAAGCACAGTCCTCACCACTGGACCACAGGGGAGGCTCCCACAATTCTCTTTTTAGCCAAGGCAAGCTTCAGTGATTCCTACACAAAGCAGAGCTTGAGAGTCATCTAGGGAGAGCTCCAGAATAGTTCTAAAAATGTGGACTCCAGGGTCCTAATGTATTCATTCAGGAGGTGGAGCCTTGAGGGATCTGTGCTTTCTTCACCTTCTGCTGCTTCTTGTCTTTCTGACTTGCCATGCTCCTTTTCTTCACCTAAAGAATGGGAGTGATGATCAGTTCTTCCAGGCCAAGTGACTTGGTGTGAAGGCAGGGAGTTCATAATAAAGCTGGTAATACTTGGGTACTCCCTGTAAGTGCATGTACTTCTTTTTTTTCCCTGAAAAATATTTATTTATTTATTTATTTATTTGGCTTTGCCGGCTCTTAGTCAAGGCATGTGGGGTCTTTAGTTGCAGCATGTGAACTCTTAGTTGCCGTATGCGGGATCTAATTCCCTGACCAGGGATGGAACCTGGGCCCTCTGCGTTGGGAGCTCGGAGTCTTCACCCCTGGACCTCCAGGGAAGTGCCCAGCACATGTACTTCTTGTGGTCCAAATGATGCTGTTTAGAAATCAGTTGTGAAGAGCTATGGATTTACACAGAGCAACCAAGAATCCATATGAGAAAGGTCCTTTGTAGGCTGAAAAATCAGCATCTTTGTATCCAAGAGGCCTACCTGTGCAGTTGATCTGAGCTTTACAGTAGCATTGTTTGCAGTAGATTCCAGAGCCAGCAAAGTGGGTTCAAATACCATCTCTTCCATCTATTACCCTTGTGATCTTTCAGTAGGGCTCTTAATTCCTTTGAGCCCTCTGTGAAATAAAAATACCGAAGCATACCTCCAAGGATGTTGTGAGGATTAACAGAACTAGCTCACGGTGGTCATAGTGCCCCAGGTGCTCCTTCATGCACACGGTGCCATCCTCTGCTGCAGCTCCCCAGACGTGCTCAGAAGCAGAGGAGACACCGAGAGGCACAGAGGTTTCCCCTCTGATCACCAGGAAGGTGGTGGCAGAGCTCGGACTCGGAACAGAGAGCCCTAGCTTCCCCGACAGCAGCAGCCTGGCTGCCAGCCCAGACCCGCCTCCCGGCTGATTGCTTTGGTTTAGCAAAACATCTGTGACTTGCCGGCAGCCCCCGAAGAACTGCTGTGTGGTTGGCAGAGTTCCACGCCGGCCGCTGAGTCAGCTCCTAGAGGGAGCCCGCCCTGACAGCGCTGGGAAAGTTCAGGCCCGAGGCGGCTGGGCTGCCCCTGCCTTGGCAGCTGGCCAGCCTCTGCGTGTGTGCGGTCGTTCCTAGAAAGTGCAGCCTCGTGCGAGGAACAAGTGGAGCTCCAGTGCCTGTCTGTCTTCAGGAAGTGGAGCAGGTGTTGAGGTCAAGCCATGAGAGCCTTGAGAAAAGGCACTCTAGAGAAGTGGCATGTGGGTGCACACACGTGTGCGCCGTGGCTGGCACCCAGCGCCGCTTCTCAACAGCATCAGCCTGTGCAGCTCAGGCCTCAGGAGGCTGGCTCTTGGCTTCTGAAACCCTCTGAGATCATTTTAAATTTCCGAGGCATACTCACTAATTATAGACTGCCTGACAGAGCACTTGCCAGAATGTGTTTAAATGCCAGTGTGTGTGTGCATAGTTGCTCAGTTGTGTCCAACTCTTTGCGACCCCATGGACTGTAGCCCGCCAGCCTCCTCTGTCCATGGGGATTCTCCAGGCAAGAATACTGGAGTAGGTTGCCATGCCCTCCTGCAGGGGATCTTCCCAACCCAGGGATCAAACCCAGGTCTCCCGCAGCATTGCAGGCAGATTCTTTACCGTCTGAGCCACATAGCTGAGGCCTAATCTTTCACCCTAAATTTACCTTTCCCCTGAATTTGGAGATCGAGAGCTGGGTTAGGGGGTCACGGGGTAAGAATGACTTTAAACTTCAAATGTGCACCTTTTCTCCATTTGAATTCAAGTCTCCAACATTGATTTGGTCTGTGCCCTCCCTCTGTCTAATCCTGCTTCTGAAAGTGGTAGTTAAAACTTTTTAGTTGTGCTTTGGAAAGGGGACTGAAAAAATGATATTCCTGGGGAAAGCCCATAGAAACTATTACAAACTAAGACTAGCTTTTTAAAAATGTATTACTATTATTCCAAATCTTGTTTCTTACGCATTTAACTTCTAGAGAACAGAAAAAGATCTTATTAATGCGTGGCACTGTCCATTCTGTTCTTTCACACAACAGACTTTTACAGAAGCTTCTTGGATCAGGATCATACTCTGGGGGCTCAGGCCTCTGCTTCTCCCTTGAAGAGCCCTCCAGCTAGGTTTAGCAGAGGCAATGTGGAAACCTCAAGGGGGATTGAGTCTTTGGTTGTAACAGTTCTGCTCTGTCCTGAGTCAGTTAAAGCTCAACGGCCCAATCTGAGCTCTTGCTGCAGATATTTTAAAACAGTTTTGTTTTAGGTATTCATACACCAAGATAAAGTTGATCTTGTCTGCAGCATAGCTAACGTAGCTTGGTAAATCAACAGGAATACTCAAAAGTATTTTAGAAGATTTAGGGGTGCAGTGGGGGACTACAGCAGGGATCTGCCAACTACAAAGCAAAATTTGAAAAGTTTAAGAGCTCCACAGATCATCTTTTGTTTCTAAAATCATTTTATAGCCTGTAAAGTCAAAATTATTTGATGTTTTCTCCTTAAAGAAACTCTTAGAAAATAATTCATTCTTAAGGAAGGCCTGGACTGTTAGAGTGGTATTCTCTGACACCAGAGTGATGGGAAGGTGGATAATGCCATTGAACCAAGCTTCTAAACCCATCAGATTTCGTTGGGCAAAGTAAGTAATCGTAAAACAAGTCAACAAAGAGCTGAGTGTTCCTTCTCTCAAGGGAGATCAATAGAACCCCATCAACACAGAACCAGCTAGGAGTATTGCTGTCTCATTAGGGGTGGTCCTCTGTCCTTCTGGAAAGAGAGCAGTTCGGGCAGTACAGGGTTTGTCTATCTTAAGCCCCTATTAGTAAAGCCAAGTTTTCCAGAAGGGCACAGGCTCCTTCCTGTGGAATAGGAAGATGAATGATGGCTTGATGGGCATATGGGAACCAAAGAGCGTGTCTGATTTTCTCTGTGCTTTGGCAGTCTCTTTGTTACCAAGTGTGAGAAGAAGGAAGGTTGACTGACTGCTTGGTCTCCAGAATCCACTACCAAGAGTTCCTCTGAGTAGTGAGGTGTGTTCTCTTTTCTGGATTCATCCTGCTGCTTGTCTTTGGAACATTCAATGCTTTTAGTTTAAGGTTGTGCAAACTATTGCCTGAAAATAAATAAGATAGTTAGCTTTCTCCACTTTCTTTGTAGGTCTACTTTGCATGCCCTTAGCTTCTGTATTCATGGTGGAATCCATTTAGATCAGTGTTACTCAAATGGAGACTATCTCCTCACCCCATCCTGCTCCCAGGGGATGTTTGGCAATGTTGGGAGATATGTTTAGTTGTCATGACCGGGGCAGGTAGAATTGTACGGTTGGCACAGAGTGTGTAGCGGCCAGGGATACTGCCAAACATCCTGCAGTGCCCAGGACAATCCCCCACAACAAAGAATTACCTGGCCCCAAATGTCAATAGTGCCAAGGTTGAGAAACCCTGCTCTAGATTGTGTAATTAGAAAGCGAACAGAGATGCTCTGCTTTCATCAGACACTGCCCTAGATGCTTCCTTTATGTCTTGATCTTGGTAACTGAAGTGTTTGGCAACCTGGAGTTTTCTTCACTTCTGTTTTCAATATCCGTGTTGAGTTTGTATCTTCTCCCGTCATCATGTGGGTGAACAGACTGTCCATTACTTGGAAATGGATTGGTACCTACAACTCTGTGCTCTGTCAGTGCGTTCTTCCAGCACTGACATGGTTTCCAAGATGTCAGTGTTGATTTGTGAGAGAACTTGGTTGCCCTTCTAGAAATGAACTCCAAAAGGTTAAGGCATAAATACTCAGCAACCTTGTTATATATTAAGAGATGTGATTATTAAATCAGCATTGGTTTTGGAACCTAAAGATGTGGGTTTAGATCCTGTCTCCACTGCTTGCTGTAGCACTTGGGATGGATGTCCTCTCCTACCATTCTGAACCCACGCTTCCATCTTTCCCAGGGGATGATAATCCTTTCTTGCCATCCTCGGAACAACTTTAAGGATATTACAAAGGTGGAAGAAGAGAATATGAGTGTGAAAAATCTTCCTAAAATGTATGCCATGATGCAGAAGTTAGGTTGAATAGTCACTAGTGCCTAAATGCTTTTTGAAGCTATAACTTTTCAGTTTTTTCTACCTTTGTAGAGATAAGATGTTGCATAAACCTTAGGGCTCTAAAACAGCTCCTTTTCAAGTTTTCTAGAACTGTGACCAAACTCTAGTATTCTGGGGTTCTCTGAAGCATTTCAGGGTTATGTGAGCTAAAGCCATTGCATTTTTGAATCTGCTTCTTTCCATGTTAAAATAGGGACATTTCTCCTTTAGGTAGAAGTAAGCTTTATGTTTAATCCCTATAAGTACTTGGTTGGGGACTTAGCGACTCATCCCTTCACGTGTCTCCAGTCCCATCCCTTCCTAATTTTCAGGGCTTGTTCCATCAGTGAGCCCATTTCCCTGACTCTTTTTAAGCCTCCTTTAATCAGTAAATCTGCCCAATTCAGTTGCTACCAGGGAATGAGAAGTCACTTCTTATTTTTTTAATTTTTGTTTACTTATCTTTTGGCTGCACGGGGTGGCTTGTAGAACCTTAGTTTCCCCGACCGGGGATCGCACACAGGCCTCAGGAGTGAAAGCACAGAACTCTAACCACTGGACTGCCAGGGAATTCCAGAGAAGTCACTTTTTAGAAGCTTTGCCTTGATTGCACATCTCCTTCCAGCACACTGTATAGTCCAGACTGTCCCCCCACTTGCCATAACGAAGCTTCTCAGAAGGATCTTGTGCACGCCTTACCTCGTTTGTCACCTTCTGCTCACTCCTCAACACACTTCAGTCTGGACTGTGTCTCTTGTGTATATATCCCTGAAGTTCCTCTTGGTGAGGCCTCCCAGGGATCACCATGTGACTAAGCCCCCCTGCCCTCACCTCCGGTGATTTCTCTGCAGTATTCAGTAGGATTCAGTGGGCTCCTCTCCTTGAAACATTTTCTTTTTTGCTTTCTGTAGCCCCATCCATTGGTTTATTTTCTGTGATCTCTTTCTCTTCTGTCTAAACCTCTAGAACTCCAAGTTGCCCAGGGCTTAGTTTTAAACCCTCTTCTCTATATGCTTCCCCTGGGCAATTTCTTTCACTTTCATAACTTTAAATACTATCCACAAGCCATTGAGTCCAATGTATATTGTTTGAGCCCGTGTTTCCATTCTAAGTTCAGTGGATGTTTTATTAGATATTTTACTGGCACCTCAAGTTTAATACATATAACTCTTACTTTCTAACCTACTCCCCCACAATTATTTCCTCCTTTATTTTCCTTCACTGTAAAGGGCATTTCTACCCGCATGGTCATTCAGAAGCCTTAGCTCTGACTGTCTTTGTATCCGTCCTGCTCTGTCACTCCCTCTGGTGATGTCCATCACCAGGCCTTGTCAGTTCTCTCATCTGAATACCTAGAATCCTGCCGTTTCTTCCCTCCACCATCACCTGCTTACTCCCAGCGACTTACTGCTGTACCTCTCAGCAGGTTTCTGTCTCTTCCCTCCACCAAGTCTAATTCTCCACACAGCAGCTAGAGTGATCTTCTAAAAGCCAAATCAGATCATGTCACTCCTTTAATGCCCTTCAAGCTTTTTGGCCGTTGCTGTAATTGTAAAAGCCAGACCCTGCATAATCTGATCCTGCCTGCTTCTCCAGCCTTATTTTTGCCAGTTTCCTGACCTATCATCACTGTACTCCAGCCACCCTGGCCTTTGCATATGCTGGTTTTTCTGCCCAAAATACTCCTACCCAGCCTTCTGTTTTCACCTTGAACATCACTTTCTCCGAGGCACTATTAGTGTGGGTCATATTATAGGTGAACCTCGGAGATAGGCAGATTTGGTTGTGAACATCACTATGCAATAAAGTCACATGAATGTTTTGGTTTCCCAGTGCCTGTAAAAGTTGTGTTTACATTTTACTGTAGTCTGCTAAGTGTGCGGTAGCATTATGTCTAGAAAAAGTGTACATACCTTAATTTTAAAACACTTTATTGATTTAAAAAAATACCATTATCTGAGCCTTCAGCAAACTGTAACCTTTTTGCAGTAGTAACGTCAAAGATCACTGATCACGGATTACCATAATAAATATAACAGTGATGAAAAAATTTTTAACATTTTGAGAACTACCAAAATGTGACCCAGAAGACATGAAGTGAGCAAAGGCTGTTGGGAAATGGCACCAATGGATATGTTCAACACATTGTTGTCACAGACCTTAAGTTTCTAAAAAAAAAGCAGTCATCAGCAAAGCGCAGTAAAGCAGAGCACAATAAAATGGAGTTTGCCGATACTGACTATAATTGAACATTGTTCTTTTATATTTGTGTGATTTATTTGTTTGATATCGGATTGCTATACTCACTGGTCCAAGAGGATGGGGATGTATTCTACTTATCTCTTGTGTCCCAGCACCAGCAGAATAATAACAGATATTATTATGCGGTGCATAAATATTTGTTTCTTCTACTTTCTTTTAATTTGCTGTTTAATTTTTTTTTTATGTGACTAGCAGCATTTCATTTCTTTAAAAAAAAATACTATTTTTTAGAGCAGTTTTAGGTTCACGGCAAAATCGAGCAGAAAGTACAGTGATTTCCCACATAACTCCCTACTCCCACACACGCCCAGCGTGCACCAGAGTGCTGCACTTGCTAAAGTTGATGAACCAACAATGACACATCATTATCACCCAGGGTCCATCGTTTTACACTAGGGTTCCCTCTTGTTGCACATTCTATGGGTTTTGACAAACATGTGACATGAATCCACCATTATGGTAACATACAGAATAGTTTTGCTGCCCCCCAAATCCTCTGTGCTCCACCTATTCATACCAACCTTTTCAGACTGACTTCTTTCACTTAGTATTAATAGTATGCATTTAAGTTTCCTCCGTGTCTTTTCATGGCTTGATAGCTCCTTCCTTTTTAGCACCAAATAATGTTCCATTTTCTGGATGGCTGCAGTTGATCCATTCATCTACTGAAGGACATCTTGGTTGCTTCTAAGTTTTGTCATATATGAATAAAGCTACCATAAACATCTGTGTATAGGTTTTTGGTAGATAGAAGTTTTCAACCCATTTATATTAATAACAAGGAGCACAATTGCTGGATTGTGTTGAAAGAATGTGTTTAATTTTGTAAGAAACTGCCAAACTGTCTTCCAAGAGTGGCTGTACCCTTTTGCGTTCCTACCAGTAATGAGGGAGAATTCCTGTTGCTCCACATCCCTCTCAGCGAGTGTTAGTATCAGTGTTGGGGATTTTTTTTTAATTGACGTTTTCATTGAGATGATTGTATATTCACATGCAGTTCTAAGAAATAATTTAGAGAGATCCTATACCCTTTGTCCAGTTTCCCCCAATGGTAACATTTCATAAAACTAGTGTATGATAACAACCTGGATCTTGACATTGATGGGATCCACTGATCTTATTTAGATTTCCTACCTTTTGCTTGTACTCTGTGTGTCTGTCCTGCTTTTTAACCCTATTTCATTATGTGTTTAACACATGCTCTGAAATTATTGTTACCTAACAAAAATATATTTGAAGCTGCTGATTTTTCTCCAGGTTGCACTTTTGCTGTATCCCACAAGTTTTGATGTGCAGTGCTTCCATTGGTTAGTACAAAATCTCGGTTGTGATTGCTTCTTTAACCTGTGAGTTTTTCCAAAGTATTTTTTAGTTTATGAATATGTGAGTTTTATATTTTAAAAAATATTATTTTATCACATAATTAAGCTCTAACCATTGGTGTAAGAGAACTGGTGCACTGTCAGTTTTCTGAAAATTTGTTACGATGTCCTTTGTGTTGACCTTATGTATGATCAGTTTTTATAAATTCTTGTGTGCATGGAAAGATTGTGTAGTGTCTATTTGATAGACATGGGTTGTATGTCTGTCTGTTAGATCAAGCTTTTTAATTGTGTTATTCATGTCTTTCTTATCCTTACTAAGTTGTGTTTGTGTGATCACTTTCAGAAAGAGGTGAATTAAAATAATCCAGTGTAAGACTGGCTTTCTTTTGGTTAGTATCTTGAGACCACATGTAAAAGACTTAAAAAAATCTCTGACTTTTTTATTAGGTTAATTTAATCCATGTAGTTAGTGAAAGTGAAAGTCGCTTATGTCCCACTCTTTGGGACCCAGGCCAGAATACTGGAGTGGGTAGCCTTTCCCTTCTCTAGGGGATCTTCCCAACCCAGGGATCGAACCCAGGTCTCCTGCATTGCAGGCGGATTCTTTACCAGCTGAGCCATCAGGGAAGCCATGTAGTTATTAGGTCTGGTGAAACATGTTTACCTATTTCTGCCTTCTAACTTTGAATTTCCAGTTTAACTATGCTTGTACTTTGTTTCTTGTTTTTCCTTTTCTGTCTTTTGTTCATTTGATTGAATTTTCTTTAATCAATCTTTTTCTCTTTTACTGGCTTAGAAATTATGCATTTTTTTTAAACCTCACCATTACTTCTTGCATGACATTCTTTCCTTTTGGCTCTCTTCTTCCCTCATGGCTCAGCTGTTTCCAGTGTCTGATTCTCTCTTCAGCTGTCTATACTACTTAACCAAAAAAATGGTTATCTTAATATCATATTTTAATGTCTGTTCTCTTTTTTTGGTTTAAAAAAGCTGCCTTTTCTTACCATATGGTTTCTATTTCTTCTGTTAGCTCTTTGAACTTCTTTAACTTTTAAAAAACATTTTATTATGGACTTGTTAAAAACTTTTTATTATGAGAATTTCATATATACAAAAGAAGAAAATGGTAATGAACCACCTGTGTCCTTTGCCCAGCTTTCAGAAGTTACCAACATTCTACCATTCTTTCAGCATGCTTGTTTTAAAGATGTCTTCAGGTTGTTATTGTTATCTCTGATCTTTGGAGTGCAAGTTCTCCTTATGTCACTCTCCCCTCTGATGGTTTATTTCCTCTTGTGGTGGTTTGTTTTTATTTTTCAATGTAAGCCTATTTTGAATTGGGATTAGTTTCCACAGGATTCCCATGTGTTTTGGGTTATGGAAGAAGGGGAGTTTTGTCTTCTCCTCTGCTGGGGCCCTACAAATTTAGCAGGTTGCCATTGGTTTTGGGTGCGTGTATTTGGAGTCTGCATCTGTACCTCTACACCTGTATGGTCCATGGGGTCACAAAGAGTCGGACACAACTGAGCGGCTTGCACTCACTCTGTACCTGGTGAGAGCCTGAGTTTCCATTTTCTTATTAACCCTCGTTTTCCATGAGGTCCCTCGCAGATGGCAAGGTTCCTTGCTTCTTCTCCAGGTTGGTGGGCAGTTTTTTAGGCTCCAGTTCATGGCGGGGGTGGGAGGATGCTGTGGAAGTATAGTCCTTCCTGGCCTCTAGCTTTGTGAATTTATCTCAGCTCTGGTTCCTGGCATGCAGGGGGCCTGTAGCCTCAACTCTTCTCTCTTAGGGGTGATTAAATCCCCAGTCCTCAGCCCTCTACTTTTAAGAACTATATCTAGGCGCTTCGGCGCCTGTTCACTAGTCTCTCTGATTCCTCCCTTTTTGTTTATGACACAGTGGACTCAGCTTTCCTTCTTGGTTTCAAGCTTAGCTGTAATGTGTAAGGGGGGTGGGGTGTTAAATTTTATCGAACATTTCTAGCAAGGTTTTCTTTGGAGACAAGAAGGGGGTAGAGTTGCTCTGCGTCAGATTATTCTCGCTCACGATTTTGTTTGCTACTTTGGTTTTTCACTGGTTTTTAATCGCTTCAACTTTTTTACCTCTCCTGTGCTGGGTGTTTGCCGTATTTCAGTGAGTTGTATGAAGTAGGCCCTGATAGTCGCCCCCTTTACATATTTGTTTTATTTTACAGGTGAGGAAAGAAGGGTGAAATGGGCTACTTGTGGTCTCAGAGTTGGGAGGCTGGGCTGTGAACACAGGTGATCCAACCTCTGCCTCCACGCCTCTCCTGTTAATATTCCAGAGAGAGCAGGGCAAACATAATCTTTTCTCAGTTGTTTCATTAGCTAAAAATAACTATTTTCTAAGTAATTCAGACACATTTTAGAAAATACAAAAATCTGTAAGGAAGGGACTTCCCTGGTAGTCCAGTGGCTAAGACTGACTGCACACTCCCAGTGCAGGGGCTTCTGGTTCAATCCCAGGTTGGGGAACTGGGTCCCACATGCCGCAGCTAAGACCCAGCACGGCCAAATCAGTAAATGTTTTTTTAAAAATTTGTATGACAGAGGCCATCACAATATTGTAGAGTAATTAATCCTCCAATTAAATAAGTAAATTTTTAAAAATTTGTAAAGAAGAAAATATAATCAACCTCATAACTTCAGTTATAAATGTGAACTGTTTTTGTATTTTTTGTGTGTGCTTTTTAAAAAATGCCTATTATAGGCATTTTGTTGTTGTTGTTTTATTTTTGTGTTCAGCTTTTATTACCTAATAGCCCATGAGCAATTTTTATAATTAAAATTTATTTTAAAGTGTTGTTTTAAAATAGTTTTGTTTTTATAAAAGATATCACAGAAGTTATATTGACTCAAATAATTTTTAAGATACAGAAACACATAAAATAAAAGTCAGCCTGACCTTCCACATGTCATCGTTTGGTCTATACCTTTTCAAAGTATTTTCTCTTCACAAATACATTTACTTGTTTTTAATAGATATAGGAGTTTTACAACTTAGTTTTTTACTCAGTATTATGATTGTCTTTTCACACGTTTATAAACATCTATTTATTAGCGTTTTTATAATCATATCAGAATTATTGAAGTAATGTTGAAAAGATGCTCATGAAAAATTGAAACAATATAGAAAAATACAGTAAAAATGCAGAGTAAAAATAAAAATGTATAGTTTTTAAAAATATAGTGTCTGGTTACCTACCTTGCTCCCTCCCAACAGATCCTCCCATCCCAAAGGAGGCCACAGTTAGGAATGAATCAGCTTCTGTGACTGTTCCTGTGTATTTACTTATTTAGTGTGTGACCATAGAATGCATGAGAGTATATATGTTTAGTGTAAATGCAGACTGTGTTTGTAGATGCTCTTTGACCCTTTGCCCTTCTGTCTGTATTGTTGTGGTAGGCTAGATTAAATATTCTAGAAGTTAGAATCTCCTCAATCTGCAGGTATAATATATATGATTGTCATTTCATTTGTTTATTTGCCTTTTGTCTTTGTTCTGTGACTTACCCTGCCTTTGCTCATTTTTCTTTCTTTAACTGTGAAAGACACAAGATTTACTCTTAACACATTTTTAAGTATATAGTTCATATTATTAGCTCTAAGCACAGTGTTGTACAGCAGATCTTTAGAACTTTTCCATTTTGCATGACAAACTTATACTCATTAAGCTTCCCATTTCTTAACCTCCCACCCCCGCCCCAGGCTCTGGTAACCACCATTCTGCTTTTTTCCTTTCTTTTTTTGAAATTTATTTTATTTATTTGGCTACGCCAGGTCATAGTTGGCAGCATGAGGGATCTTTAGTTGCGGCATGTGAACCTCGGTTGTGGTATCTAGTTCCCTGACCAGGAATCAAACCTGGGCCCCCTGCAATGGGAGCACAGAGTCTTAACCACTGGACCACCAAGGAAGTCCCCACCATTCTACTTTCTGCTTCACTGAGTTTGCTTTAGACACTTCATACAAATGGAATCACACAGTATTTGTCCTTCTGTGAGTGGCTTATTTCACTTTATTTATGCTTATTTACATTTTGGTTGAAATGATTTTTTTGTGCATGGTGTAAAACAAGAATCCATTTCTTGAATGTGGATGTCCAGTTTTCCCAACACCATTTATTGAAGGGACTGTCCTTTCCCCATTGTGTATTCTTGGCATCCTGTCAAAAGTCAGTGGATCACATGTGCATGGGTTTATTTCTGGGCTGTATATTCTGTGTTCTTGGTCTATATGTCTGTCTTTATGCTAGTACCCTACTATTTTATTCCTGTAGCTTTGTAATATGTTTTGTAATCAGGATATCTGAGGCCTCAGCTTTGTTTGTCTTTCTCAGGATTGTTTTAGCTGTTGGGGCCCTTCGTGGTTCCAAAGAATTTTAGCATTTTTTTTTCTTTCTCTATTAATATATGCCTTGGGATTTTGGTTAGGGTTGCATTAAAATCTGTAGATCACTTTTGGGTAGCATGGACATTCTACAGTATTAAGTTCTTCCAATTCATGAACACAGGATGTGTTTCCATTTATCTGTATCTCCTGTGTTTTCATTCAGTAATGTTTTGTAGTTTTCAGTGTACAAATCTTTAATCTCTTTAGTAAGATTCATTTTAGGTATTTTGTTCTGCTTGATCATTTGCAAAGTAAATGAGATTGCCTTTCTTAATTTCTTTCTCAGGTTGTTTGTTGTTAATGTGCAAAAACAAAACTGATTTTTGTATGTTGATTGTGTATCTTATAACTTTCTAGAATTCATTTATTAGACCTAACAGTTTATGAGTGTGTTGTATGTGTGGAATCTTTAAAGGTTTCTATTGATTCATATAAGTGCATGTCATCTGCCAACAGAGGTAATGTTATTTTTTTCCTTTCCAGATTAGGATGCCTGTTTACTTCTTTTTCTTGCCTAATTGTTCTAGTTAGGGCTTCCAGTACTATGTTGAATAGAAGTGGTAAGAGTATGCATCATTGCCTTGTTCCTGATCTTAGAGGAAGAGCTTTTAGTTTTTCATCATTGAGTAGGATGTTAGCTAGGAGACTTTTCATATATGGCCTTTAAAATGTTGAAAACATTCATTCTTTTCCTCGTTTGTTGAGTATTTTTATCATGGAAGGGTGTTAAATTTTGTCAGTTTCTTTCTCTGCATCGCTTGAGATAATCATGTGTTTTTTATCCTTTGTTTGGTTAATGTAGTATGGCACATTGATTGATTTTTGTATGTTGAGTCATCCTTGCAGTCCAGGGATCAGTTGGTCATGCTGTATGATCCTTTTAGTGTGCTCTTGAATGTGGTTTGCTAGTAGTTTATTAAGGATTTTACCTCTATATTCATCGGATAGTTTTCTGTAGTGGCTTTTTCTGGCTTTGGTATCAGGGTAGTACTGGCCTCATAAAATGAGTTTAGAAGTATTCCCTCCTCTTCAATTTTTGGGAAGAGTTTGGGAAGGGTTGATGTTTTAATTCTCTAAATGTTTGGTAGAATTTACTTGTGAGGCTGTCCCTTCCAGGGCTGTTCTTTGTGTGAGGTTTTTGATTACTGATTCAGTCTCCTTACTAATTATAGGTCTCTTCAGATTTTCTGTTTCTTCATGATTTAGTCTGGTAGATTGTAAATTTCTCGGAAGGTATCCATTTCTTCTAGATTATCCAGTTTGCTTGCATATAATCATTCACGGTAGGCTCTTATAATCCCTTTTATTTCTGTGGCATTGTTGTGATGTCTCCTGTTTCATTTCTGAATGTTTTTTTTTCTTAATTTAACTAAAAAGTTTTGTCAATTTTGTTTATCTTTAAAAAAAAAAAACCCGTTAGTTTCGTTGATGTTTTTCTGTTCTCTGTTTTGTTTATTTCTGCCCTAATCTTTATTATTTCCTTCCTTCTGCTAACTTTGGGCTTAGTTTGTTCTTCTTTTTCTGGCTCCTTGAAGTATAGTTAGGTTGTTTATTTGACATCTTTCTTACTTTTTAATGTAGATGTTTGTTACAACTATAAACTTCTCTCCTAGTACTGCTTTTGCTGCATTCCATGAGTTTTTTGGTATGTTGTATTTATGTTGCCTTTACTTGTTTTTTTTCTATTCTGTTATCTTTTCTTACTGATCTGTAGAAGCTCTTTTGCATAGATCCTTGTCTTTGTGTTTCAAGTATTTTTCTCAGTTGTTTTCTTTTCAGCTTAATTATAGTTCTTTCATCAAGTAGTTTAAATTTTTGATGTTGCTAAACCTAATTGACTTTTCCCTTTATGATTTCTGTTGTACTTAAAAAGGCCCTCCCACCTCCCGAGACTATAAAATATATATATGTTGTTACTTAATGGTTGTGTTTTTGTGTGTGTATCTTAACTCCATCTAGAATTAATGGGAAGGATGTGAAATGGGGACTGAACTCTTCTAAAAAGCTGTGTTAAATGGCTGCACAGTGTTCTGTCACATGGAGAGAACTTTCACATGTTCCCTGTCCCCTTACTGTCACACTGTTAGGCTTCTGTAATTTTTTCTTATTATAAATAAAGACGTACTGTATTTCTAGTTGCTGCTTTCAGGTAAATTCATAGAACAGAACTACAGTCAGGAGGAGACTAAGGAAGCAAGGCAGTTACCAGCAGGGACTTGAAGGTGCACGGCCTGCATTAGTTTCTCAACCCCACACTCTTGGACCACTTGGCAGCCTTCTTCAAGTCACTTCCTCATGTCTTCCTTGGTTCTCTCATTTGAAAAATAAGGATAGTAATAGTACCTACCTCAGAGCATCGTGCTGCAGTTTAAATGTTTAATGCACATAAAACACTGGAATAGGGCCTGGGTAAGCAGTTAGTATTAGTTATTATTGCTGCTGTTTTTACTGACATAGGTATTTTAAGGCAAGTGACTTTCAGAAAAGGTGCTGGTGTTTTAATATTTTCCTGTGGGAATCTAGGAGATCCCATTGCCCCAGTCCTTCTTATCATTGAACATTATCATGTTTTTAAGCTTTTCTAATTGAATATATGAACAAACTTCTTTTTTGCTGGCCCGGGATGGGGGGGACTACAGTCTCTTCTGTTATCTTCCTTAACTTTAAATTGTTTTCTGTAAGAAATGGCTTATATTGCCATTTAGTTCCCTTTTATGGAGTTGTCCTTTAAAACTAGAAGTTCACCTGCTTTGCAGGATGTGATTCCCCCCACCCCACCCCCAAATTCATCACTTAGCCCGCAGTGACTCTCTGAAGTTCATTCCTTTGGCTTTTTTCAGGGACTGACGTTCACTTGAGCCCCTGCTATCTGCCAGGCCCTGTGCCAGTGGGACAGGCCTCTCAGAGGAGTAAGTTACCCTCTCTGTATGAGAGAGACTCAGCCTGGGAGAGGCGGCAGGCAGCACAGGGGCGGCTGGCATCAGAGTTGGACCTTGTGTACCCCTGTGGAGCGGGGGGTGGGGTGGGGAGTGGAGTAGGAGAAGCTCTCAGATTGGCAATGGGGTTGATTTGTAAACGTAATGCAACTATTCTGCCTGAGGAGACTTGCTCGGTAGAATCCCAAACTTGAAGAAGTTGTTTTTTTTTTACTTTATGAAATAACTCATCATAGCATTTTTTTTTAATTTGTTCCTTCTATACATTTAAAATATGTAGTTTGAAAAAAAATTGCAAAACTTTTCTGAAGCACTGACTTGGGGCAGGTTTCTTGACCTCTTCAGATCTCAGGTGAGGTGTTCTCCCACTTGGCTCTCCCACTCTGGCTTCCTGAGCTCTGCTGTGTGAAGGGACGTCAGCAACCATTATGGACAGTCAGGTGGTTGGTAGCTAATGGGGTGAGTAAGCAGAGAAAAGGAGCTGGAACTTTCCTGTGGGGCACTCAGACTTAGGCTTGTTTGGGTCACTCCATTCTTCGGCATAGAGGTGTCCTCATCCCCAACAGTGCGTTGGAGTTTTTTTTCCTCCTTTTTGTAGGAACACCCCATTTCTGGGCAGTCTTCTTGATTATGACATGAAAGTGTGATTATATGCCTAGATGGAAAGGTAGGACTGCCACCCTCTCTCCCTTCCTCCACCCTTCCCCCTTCCCCCTTTCTGCTGCTTAATCAGAGAAGGGTCCCTTGGCTCTTTTTCCAAGCCACCAAGTTTGAATTGACTTTTGTTGCTAGTAAGAACGTGGGGAAGCACTTTCTGGTTCCTACTAAAGTTACCTGACAGCGGAAGGTGTGCATCTGATAATTATAACTCTAGGTGCTTCCAAGGCCTGAGCCATTGAGCTAAGTGCAGTAATCCTGATCTTATCAGTAGGGTTTTGTAGTCCAACAGTGTTGCTTCTAACAGTATCTGTTTTACTTCCTGGGGCTCCCCTCTCCTTTCAGGATTCTCCTATAATCCTGCCCATTACCCCATTGTGCATGTCTCATTACCTCTTGGGATCAGTTAAAACTGGTGGGAGGGCAGAGGTGTTTTTTCTTTTCTTTCTCTTGAGATCTGGGAATTGGACATTTAACATTACAACATCATCCACTTGTCCAGTGGTAGATAGTCACAAGTGTTACAGGTAATACCCGCAGAGACACAGACATAGCAAAGAAAAGGTAGTTCACGTATTGTTTATTTAAAAAAAGAACAATACTAACAACAGCAGTATTCAGCTGGAATACTTTGTTACACTTTATATTTCAAAGTTACTAACTGATATTGTTGAGCTTGGGATCAGCCCTTTGAAGTCTACTCCTGGAGCTGACTATGAGGTTCAAGTCCCAGGAATTTGCCCAGATCTGAACTGTGGGTGGGATTCAGAATCTATTAGATCATAGAGTAGACAGAAAGGAAAGACATTACTGTTGTGTTGCTTTCAGAGAACACTCAGTCTGTAAAGCTGCAGTGTGTGTGATGGCGTTCTAAGGACAGGACAGCTTCTTAGAGGTTTCAGAATGTGGGGAGCTCAAGTGAAGAGATAGTAACTTCGCCTCTGTGCTTTAAACCTGAAGGAAAGGGTTAACTCTTGCCTTGGGGAAGAGTGAGGAATGGGAACTAAAATTGCTTTGGACATCTGAGCTGTGCTTTAATAAGATATTCCAGGTGGTCAAGGAGTAATCCTAAAATAGCCTAGATACTTAATTGCTTTTAAAGTCAGGCGCTCCTGTCTCTGGGGAGGCACAGCTCTAAGGAATGCAGTGCTGGCTCCTGAGGTCTTAGAGGCGTGGTCTGGTTGGGCTTTTTTTTTTTCTCCTTCTTCTTCCAAATCCCTAGTGAAAAAGCCCAAGGTACCTTTCTTGGGGCAGGAGACACTGGTTAAATGTCTCTCTTCTCACTGGAAGTTTGGCAATAAGCCTTTGGCTCCTGCTGCTGCCAGCTGCTATAGCCTGGCTTCCTCCAGGGCTGTGGGATTGTTCTTGTCACCTGTAATGCACACCCAGAGACAATGGTCTATTTTTGTTAGTGCTCTAAGATGTTCTGCTTGATCCCCTGCCCAGCGTCTCTCCGTTTTCATCGGAACTGACTTTTCTCACGTTAAGGTTCAGATTCACCCTTCTCATCCTGTTTCATCCCCTCCATCCAGATCTAGTTGATCCTCTGACTTGGCTGCTCTTAGGACAGTCATTTCTCCTCAGTTCTACTGCTTCCCCCACCCCCAACCCAGACTTTCAGTGTGGCCAGCCCCAGCACTGGCTTTTCCTCTCAGATCTTCACTGCTGTTTACAAAAGTAATGGATTGACCTTGTGAATCATTACCGAGAAACATTAAAAATACATTGTATTAAGTGAAGAGTCATATTGCTGTCTTACCTGAAACACTAAATATTGTGATTGTATCGTTCATTAAATTATTCTATCATTTTAGTGCAATCTGAATTTTCTTTGTTGCGGGGATAGGTGGAGAGGAGAAGCAAGGGTTGGGTCATGACAGATGATTCAGGTGTTAATCTAGAGAAAATAAACAGCTTTTAAAATCATGTCTCTCTCTCTCTCTCTTTCTCCATTAGACTCTAACCTCCGAGAAGTCAGAGGTTCTTATCTGTCTTGTTCTCGTCCCCTCAACCTTTCACAGTATCTCGTATATCCTGGTGATCTAGTGTTTGTATGTGAATGAATATAATGAAAAAATCGGAAAGTGAACGTCTCCCATAATTGCAGTCCGATTGGGTGCCTGCAGACATTCGTATGTGTATACCATGCATTTTCCAACAAAAGTGGATCATTAAAATTAGCTAAAGCACTGGTTTAATCATCTGTTTTTCTGTTCAGAAAACATCCCCGGCCTCCCCACTCTTCACATTTCAGAGCTTAAATTTCCTCCTGGTATTCAAGGCATCTCACTGCCTCTTTCCACCTTAACTATTCAGACTTGCATCCTCCCTGCCAAAACATGCCTTTTTTATCCCCCACTCCATGCTCATTGAGACTGTAAACCTCTCAGCCCTTTCTTCCAGGCCAGCTTCATCCCCACCTCTGAGCCACCTCCTTTCTTCCAGCTCCCTGGCACTTTGTTTGGGTACTTTGGCTTGCTCTATTAAACGCAGCGGCTGCGTGTATTCAGCTCGGTTTTCTCGCTCTGTGTGGGGGAACTCCTGGTGTGGGAACCACTTTGGGGGAAGTGGTGATTCTCCTCAGCAGCCTGCACAGCTCTCTTAAGTGGGGCAGGTGCTCAGGAAAGCAGCGCTGAGTGAATGTCGTAGGCTCTTTGCTTCTCAGGACAGGAAGGGCCCCTAGGGGCCCCATCTCACGTTGGATTCCACACCATGACATACCAGACAGACAGTCCTCTGGGGACAGGAAGCAGCCCACCTCCTGAGAAGGCCCACCCCATTCCTGGGCCGCACTGATTGTTGGAAAAGTCTTTCTTAGAATCAACCTGAAATCTTCTCCCAGTTAACTTCTGCTCTGGGAGTCTAGTTCTGCCCTCTGGGGCTTTAGAGGGAAAAGGAAAAAAAAAAAAAGACAAGCCGGCTTCCTCTTCCACAAGGCAGCCTTTTTGATTTTCAAGGATGGTGAATACATTTCCCCTTCCAGGGTTAAGGTGTTGAGGAGGCACTATTTAAATTCTGAGTGGCAGTTAGATTAGACTCTGATTGGTTATTTTTTTCAAGGCGTTTTATGAGCAGGTTGGGAGTGCTAGGTGTCGTATTCTTTCAGTCCCCTCAGAGCAATCACCAGCTTGTCTCTCTCCCTCTCTGTCTCCTGAGAGGAAGGTGTGCAGCTCCTCTTAGCCACGATGTTCTGTTTGGAAGGTAGTGGTAAAAGGTGAGCTCTTACTCTGGTACCCTCAGTAGTCCCAGATAAGTCTCTTGGGCAAGTGCTGTGTGAGGGCTGGTTTTCCGTTTGGCTGCACCTGCCAGGTGAAACCAATGAGAAAAATCAAGGAGTAAGAGAATTTACTGTTGATAGAGCTGCCCAAGGCCAAGTAAGACCTGGCATTTGTAGGCATTCTGCGTACAGAGAACATTATTCTTCATTTTCTCCCTCCACCCCTCCCTGAAGTCCCACCCAGAATACTTTCAACTGTTCTTTGCACCCACGAGGCAGTGTGGTGGTGTACCAGAGAGCCAGGCAGACCTGGGCTTTAGGGCTGATGCTGCCACTGAGAAGCCCTGAGACTGCGGGCAAAGGAACTAACTTGCTCTGTGAGCCATTGTTTTCCCATCTCCAAATAACACCCCCTCCATTGTGGAATGAAGGGAGAAATTGCTTGGTTAGCTCCGGGTCTGACCCTGGTTACACGGAAGATGTGCGGACACCAGCTTCCTGCTCCGCTTTCTTCTTTCACAACCAATTTTGAGAGATTTATAGGCAAAACACTCTGTGGCCTCCCTGGGGGAAATGAGCTGAATGTGGGTATGGTAGGGAAAGCTAGCCTTAGGTGGGTATTTGGGAACAAACTGTCAGTTTCCTGTGAGCTCCTGGTGAGATCAAAGCCGGTAAAGTGAGCCCTCAAGTAGGGGAGGCTGAGAAGGTCGTAAATGGCAGCCAGCGGCCACGCTGGCTACTGTTGCTTCCGCACGTTTCTGGGCTGTTGAATCCTGGCTGCCTGCTGCCCACAGGGAACAAAGCCTCTTCCTTGGCTGCTCAACTGCATGTGGCAACCCTTCAACTGAAATGGTTTGCTTGGGGACCCCTATTGATCTTTATTGAGCTGACTCTTCGAGGGTATGTTTTCTCCACATTCGCTTCTACCATTCCCTGTGTTCCTCCACCACTAGCCGCTGTCAGCCACATTCTACATTCAAGAAATTCAGTCATTTCCGAGCTGAAAACTTCCCAGCAGCCACACCCACACCCTGTTGATAGGCAGAAGCCTCCTGTACATAAACTTGAAGTGCACAAGCGAGCTATGTTTTGCAGCCGTTGAGCAAAGTTAAGAACCAGGAAAATAACTTCTGAAGCCTGTAATCCTCCTAATGAAAGGAGGAAGGGAAGACAGGAGCTGTGGGGTTGGAGGTTCCATGGAGGAGCCCCTCCCTGTCTCTCAGCAGATGAGTTAGGGCTTTTTATGTGCTAGGGGCCAGGGATACCCTGACAGGATGCTTACAGACTGGGCACAGGCAGGGGCACAGTAACCAGAGCACAAGGCGACACCGCCCAGAGGAGAACCACACTGTGGGCAGAGGCTTCCCAGAGGAAACAGCCAGGCTGTGAAGGACAGGCAGGGTTTAGGAATTACCCTCACCTCAGCCAGAAAATCCTGTGAATCAAGGTGGAAGTTTCACTGTCTCAAGACAGAGCAATGCAGAGAGAGTGGACATGTCCCCATCAGCCCCAACTGAATATTTTCAATTATATAGTGGTCCAGTTTTGCCTTGGACAAAAGAAAACACCTCCACTCCCAGGCAGCTCTTTTCCTGTGTTTCTTTTAAACACTAATGGACATTCCTACCTGAGGAATGGGTCAAACGGGGATTGCTCATAAGAATGTAGGTATCCTATTTCCGCCCAGTTCTCACAAGCCTCCTTGTCCTCTCTGGTCACCATCCTAGTGCATTTCAGGCTGAAATCACAGCTCAAAGCAGATTTTGAACCTGAGTGGTTCTTGGTGGGCCATGATTAGTCCACAGTCTGACTGTCCCAGTGCTTGGACCATCCTGGGACTCGGACAGAGCTGGTGAAAAGCAGCAGTCACGACATCTCCGTCCTGCAAGGCCTTCTCCTCTGTTCCCAGAGCCAGCCCTCACACCCAGGTGTTTATTTTCACACATACTCACATCACTGGTGGCACTGGCACTGGCATGCTTGTTTTTACACTCCCTTCCTGCTGCGGAAAGCCCCATCTGAGATTCTAGGCTGTGGATTCCTTCCTCCCCACCCAGCTGAGTGTTAAATAGCTTCTGAGTGAGCATTCAGAGCACCTCGAGGTTACTGTGATTAGCAAAAAAAGAAACTGTTTTTCCCTCTCTCTTGGTGACTGATAGAGAAAGAATCCTCCTGTGAGCAGAATCAGCTTCAGATCTCTAGCTAGAGAATTGGGAATTGAGCTGCCATGGTAAACAGCTGACATAACAGAAGCAGCAATGATCCCCCATTAAATGTCTTTCAGCTGATAGGGGCTCCCGGGATAATTGACTTTCCAGCAGGAATTACTGGCTCAAACGAAATCACTGGGCATTAGGGCGACCTGCTGCAGCCTTTGAAAGGGGCCCGTAACTCTGTCTGGTTTTGCTGACCTGACAGGCATAATTCATCTTGATTATTCATTGTGCTAGTTGCCACCAGATGACACCAGGTTTCTGTTGACTGTAATGACAACGTGGGTTTTAGGTTTTTTTTTTTTTGAAACAGTGTTCCACTTGGTTGTTGGCCTGCCTGAGCCGAAGGTGCTCTAGGAAGGTTTCTACAGCATCTGCCTGGGGAGATGATTCGAGCACAGCCAGATAGCATTTCCTGAGCACTTCCTTACACACATCTTTCAGTAGATAAGCAGGGAAACAATTTGATGGAGACTGTTTCGTGTCAACTGACAAGGTGTCACTTCTTCTTGGTTATCCTTAACCTGGTGTGTGGTAAATGGCTGCTCTCACGAGGTGGGCCTACCGCACAGCCCACTCCCCAGCCACAGACGTCCTTCCCCAGCCACTCACACACCCCAGCCAGCTGGGTGGCACATGTGTGCTTGTGCACATGGGCACTGTTGGCCCTGGAGGAGAGAAGAGAGAGTGATGGTCTCAGTGTGTCCAGTGCCATCCCTGGGTCCTTCATTGACAGGTGGGAAGAGGCGACTTCTGCTCTACCGTTTCGTCCTCTCCACTAGCAGAGGGCCTTTCGGACTCTCCTGTGTGGTATACGTGTCTGTAAGTTTTTTTGATGAGGTGCTTAATTGGTTCAAATAATCAGTTAATGCCTTTTAACAGTGATTATAATGGATCAGATATTCACTGGAGCCTTAAAATTGTCGGGTAGTGTGCTGTGTGCTACAGGTACAGAGATGAAGAAGACACTTTGCTTTCGAGGAGGTTACAGTATGTGGGGATGAAAAGTAATTTCAAAATAATATGTCAGATTCTAAGCTCAAGATGAACAGAGAGTGCTTCCAGAGAACTTGTGTATCTGGGTATGAAGGGAAGGCTCCCGGTAGAAGATGATGCCTGATTTAAGAAAGAAGAGTTACTCAACTGAATAAAAGCGGGAAGCAGATTTCAAGAACATAGACAAAACCATATTTGCCATTTTCTCCCAATCAGTTGAATGGTGTTGGTTTGACCTAATCAATTAGATTAGGATTAGGTTTTCATTACTTCTCTAATGAAAATGAACTTCACCCTAATGGAACAGCCTCTCTGTATCTTGGGAGTTATCTCAGGCCCCGGGGGCCCTCATATCACTAGACAGTTCTAATCACTAGAGTTAGGGCTTCTGGTGGTGAGGCTTGGCTGAGAGACCACAGGATCTTCGAGATCTTCATCTTGCTCCCTTTGACCCTTTATCTTCCACTGAAGTGTTGTGCATGAGGCCAGGCTGGGTATCTTCACAACATACCATATAATTTACAGGCACACCATAAACATACAAACATATGCCACACTGAACCTGCAGAAAAATGGTTCACCTTAGAGTGACAGCTTCTGGAACATCAACTAGGGATGAGCCAGTTCTCAAAGCTAGGCCTTTGTGTCCCCTCTTCCAGGGTTGTTGGGTATAAGTAACACCCACTCCCCTCCAGCAGATGAAGACGATTCTTCCACCTGACTCCCTCTGGTTTTGGAGTTATAATTGAAAGCACAAAACCAAGACGCCCCTTTTAGAGGGGCAGAGGTGGTTACTCAAGCAGTCTGTCTTTCAGTGTGAGCCAGGAGAGCACAGTTTCTCGGGGTCCCCTTCTGCACCCTAAAAGGCTGCCTTGCCCCCTCACTCCCTGCCTACTGCCTTCTGACCTCTTGCTTTGTTCCTTTAGAATGGTGGTTTGGCCTGGAGTGACGATGCAGATGGAGGCCGGGGAAGAGAGATCTCTCGTGATTTTGCCAAGGTCTGTAATGTTTCCTTTGTGATAACAGAAGGGGCTGTTCTGCAGTGGGTTATTGTATCTGCTCCCCAAGGAGTGAGGATAGAAGTGGCCTGTGAGCTACATCTGTAGTCATTCAGATGGTTGTGTATCACTGTTGTAAGACTTCCTACATAAGATTGAATTTATTTTCACTGTGGTGTGTTTTTGTTTTTTTCTTTTCTCTGGTGGGTTCGGGATTGCAGCTGTATGAACTGGACAGTGACCCTGAGAGGAAAGAGTTCCTGGATGACCTCTTCATCTTTATGCAGAAGAGGGGTGAGTGTGCACCCTACTTATCATTTCAGTTCACTGAATATTTATTGAGTGCCTACTGTGTGCAGGTCATTCTTAGCCATCCTCCCTGTGGAGTGCCAGCATCTTAGCCCAGGAGGGCAGGAGCCATTTATTGCCAGTCGGTCCCATTCTTAGCTGACTAACTGACAATCAGGTTGAAGAGGGCAGAGAGGGCCTGGGTAGAAAATGAATGGAATGATCATCCAGATTCGGTCCTGCTTTATTCTTGTTACTGTTCTGATTAACTGGTCTCTGGAGTCATTTCAAATTCAAATACACTTTTTTTTTTAGTCTTATAGTAAGTAGTCCTGGACATCACTTGAAACTCGTATATGGGGCTTCCTGCTGGTGCATCTGGCTAAATAGAGACTTAGAATGGCCAATGAAAAAATGGAGGCCCTCGAGGATGTGTTGGGGGGATTCTGAAATCATCCACAAGAAGGAAAAGCTAACTGTTTTTTTCCCTATCCATTGGCTCTCTGATTTTTGCACCCACTGGCTTGGTTGGGGTGCTCCTGAAGTTTAAGTGCAAGGCACACGGACATCCGCTTTACAGTGCCTTACCACTTCTGGTCTTTCCCTCCTTCTCATTCTCCTGCACCCACCCACCCCCAGCCATCTCCACTTGGGACCATGGCATGTCTCAGTCTTAAGCCCAGTGACTCAACTTCCTGGCTTTGTATTCTGTCACAGCAATGGGTTCACCAGCTGGCAGCCCTCAGGAAGCATGGTTAGAACCCCAGCCTCTCTAGGAGGTAATTCTCGGCAACCTGGGTAGCGGCATCTTCTTCACCCTCAGGACAAAGCCTTGGGGGAGCTGTTCCTGCCAGCGTGTTCCCTGGGACCCTTCCTGACCATGTAACCCTTGGTTTCCGTGTCAGCTCCTTTATTGAGACCTGGGAGTGAAGCCCTCCTTTTTATTGTAGGTGGGGCTATAATGACGGCCTCCAGCAATGAAAGGTCCTGAGTTAACGCCTCTTCTTCCCTCTCTCCCTCTCCCCACCAACCTCATCCCTCTTTCTCTCCACCTCCTTCCAAAGCCTCATTGCCTTCTTAGTAGTGTGCCTATTACCACTGGTTTGCTTACAAAGGCAATTGAAAGTTTTGAGTCTGGGTTTCCCCCATCTCCAAGTCTATCGAAGCAGTCTAAGCAGTCTAATTAGTTTACTCCTCCAGCTGTTATCTGGAGCTGCATGTGTCAGTAAAAAACAAGAATATAATCCCGAAAGATAATGTGACTGGCAGCAATGAAACTCCCTGGTTGCCCTGAGAGAGAGAAATCCACTTAATACTTTGGTCTCCCCTTCCAATTACCTTTTAATTATTTACAAGCTCCACAAGCCCAGCTGGTGCAAACCCAGGAGCTGATCTCGTCTCAGAGGGGCTGCTATAGCAATATAGATTTTAATCAGCAGTGTGGCTCCACTGCTTTAGATTCTGCTTTATTGTTTTTCTCCCTTCCCAGAAGGATTTTTAAAGGCAAATGGAAGTTATATCAGCCTAGCCAAGAGTGAAGATCCATAATTGTTTGTTTGCTACTCTGTGTCCCCACTAGATGAGGATCTCCCTGAGGACAGCCACTTTGTCATTTCTCCAAGTCCCCAGTGCCAGCACAGGGCCAGACCTGGGGGCAGGGATTGGGAGGAGCCCTGCTTAGGACATGTTTTCTGTCGGAACAGTCCTGTTGGTTTTCCTAACTCAGCTGTCCTGGTGGTGGTGGTGGTAGGGAGCCTCCCCTCCCCCAGCCCCACCCCAATTAGCTGCCTCTGATTGGAGGTCAGCAGCACGGAGGGGTGTATGCTGAGTGTCCTGCTATTGCACAGCGCTGGGGCTGCCAGACTGCCATCTAGTCTATTCCAGAGTGAACCCAAAGCAGAAGTGACTCTCTTTGATCCTGTCTGTTTACGGTTATTCAGGCCCTGAGTAAATCTTTTTTCTTTCTTCAGCACTTACGTTTGGTATTTCACTATTTGCTGGTATCAACAATAGAAGGTAAACAGTCAAGTCAGTTTTGCTACTTGTTAATTACTCTAGTATAAGGTTTCTCAGCCTCAGCATATTGATTTTGGGGACTGGATAGTCCTTTGTGTGTGGGGGGAGTTCCTCCCCAGTCTTGATAACCAAAAATGTCTGCAGATATTATAAATGTCCCCTAGGGGACAAAAGTGTCCCCCTGTGTAGAACCACTTCCATAGAAGGGTAGGAAAGAAGTTGAAGATCAAAAATTTCCTCTGTAGAGAAACTCTTCAGGGAAATCATCTTAGCTCCACTCAGAGAGCAATACCTGAGGGTGGCAGGGCCTGTGTCAGGCAGTGGGAGGAACTTCCCGCCTGCCGCTGAGGGCCAGACGAGTGGGTACTGGTCTCCATCCAAGGCTGGAGTGTAGAGACCCGAGTTGCTGTAGCTCCAGCATGGGAAGAGTGGGGGCAGAAATGCAGCGGTGTATATGTGGTCCAGACATGGCTGGCAGAACCCTTGTCTGGCCTAGATGCATCAGGTGGCATCAGATTATGAAGAGCTGTGTTTGGCCAAGAAGGTAGCACTCCAGTCTGTGACATAGCCGAGTTATAAAGCGAACACCCGGGGAGTGTCACCAGAGCTGTGCTTTCAGGAAGCTCCCTGTTGCAAGCAGTGTATAGCTGGGCTGAAGAGGGAAGACGGAGGCAGGGAGACTGTGGAGGTTAGGTTGTTCCCTTTAAAATCACAGTAATCTCCTCCCTGAAAGACTCATGTCTGATGGCCTAAATTTAGAACGAGTGGTTCAAGGGGACTGGGAGCAGTTTGCGCTTCTAACCATAGGAAGCTTGCTGCCTTTCCTCTTTGCAGAATGGTGAGACCAAGGGCCCCTAGACATTTGTGACTAATTTGTCATTACCAAATTGGAGTCTGGGGCACTCAGAAGCCCACTCGTGTTAGCTGGCTGGGTGCGAGGAAGAGCCTCATAGACCCTGACAGTGGGTCAACATCTCATCCTCCGGAGCTAAGATGAAGGATAAGCAGTTGATTTCAGAGGAACCTGGGAAGGCAGCCTGAGTCTGAAAGGCCCAGTGATGCCCACCTGGGCTGTGAGTGGGCTGGGCAACTTTGACACAGAAGCTATACCACAGAGGAAGTGGACCGGGCTCCAAGGGAGGTGGCACCCAGCCTGTGGCCCCGAATGACTACAGCTGCGGGTGATAAAACGGCTGTGCAGTGGCCATAACTGCTGCTTTGTGCTGGGTCTCTCTGGCTTGTTAACATGTTTGGGTGAATTGACTGCGGTAGATGGGCCTTTCAGCTCGGGGCACCTTGGTTTCTAGGCCAGACTGGGTGACTTGCACCCTCATGACCCCTCCCCCCTGCCCCCAGCAGAGCAACCTGCCTCGAAAGGCACGTGAGAAGAGGCCAAGGCAGTGCCCATTCGGGCACCTGTGTCCTGCCTGCCCCCAAACAGCTGCTGCAGCCTGTGGGGAGGCATGCGGACTGAGGCGGGTGAAGCCAGGGCTAGCATCCATCCTGAGCAAATTCTTCCTCTTCTGGGGGCCACGGTTTCCTTATCTCTAAAAAGAGAAGGTTTTGGTTAGAGTCAATCTGGAAGTTTCTTCCAAGTTCTCTGTTGTGTATTGTGTCCGTGGTTGTGTCTGTTGAGCTGTGGGCAAACAGTGAGCCACCCTCAATAACCAAAATAGAAGAAAAGACCCTTGAGCAGTTTTCTATCAAAACAGTTGTGTGAAAACTACACCCGGGAACCCCCCCTCACCCCCGGCCAAACCAAATGCTTCACTCCTTTCCTTGCAGAATCATATGTTTCTTCTTTTGCTGAGTGAAGCCACACTGAACTAAACAAGTTTCTTTTGCTTGTGCTTCCCACACAAAGGTTTCTATAGAAAGATGGGTTAGATTTCAGAACTCCAATACCCCCTTTTCCTCACCTTTTGCCATGTGTACATGCAGGGGTGTGTGTGTGTGTAAAACATACATATACCTTTTTTTGTTAAAAAAAAAAAAGCCAAACATTTGTAAATAAAATTCTTTGACTAATTTAGCTCACTATGGGTGATTTCTGAGGTGTTATTCATTACCTGGTAGATTTTCCAGGGGTACTATGGGCAAGGTGGGCAGGTGCTGATTTGGAAATCTCATAAGCAAAAGCTTAGAAATATTCTTCCCTTATCACTGACGAAGAAGAGCTTGTTCTCTTCTTCCCCAGGCAGTGAAGCAGAAGTATGATTTCATCAAAGAGGAGAAAGATGATTTTGCTGTTAATTTTATTATTGTTACCCTCTGTGCTTTACAGAACCCTTTCAACCCATTATCTGATCTGCTGTTCCCATAGTTCCACCTCTGTGGGATAGAGAGAGCAAAGGTTATCACAGAGGCCGGGAAGAACCAGCCCCCAGGTTAAATGACTCCCCGGAGGCCATGGAGCCGCTTTAGCACACGGTTTCCTCATCCCTAGGCCGGGATTCTTTCTCTCACCAGCACTGCCCTGGAGAAACTTGGCCCCTAGCACCAGCAGTTCCATCACTTTCCATTGGCCCTAGCACCAGCAGCTCCATCACTTTCCACTGGGGCAGTGGACAAGCCTCTGCTCTCCTTCAGCCTTCTAGGCCCCACAGGGACTGTGGTCCACCTGCACGGGTGGGGGCCCGGGAGGGTCTGACAGCATCTAGCTGATAAGCATGGGGCACAGGTCTTCATGCAAGAAGTGTTCATCTCAGGGTAAGACAGCCTGTCTCTCAGGGAAAGGCAGATGTGACAGGTCACAGTGGCACAGAGGCTGTCGTGTGTCAAGGCAGGATTGGGGGCACGGGAAAAGCACTAACAGCAGCAGCATGGGCCCCCAACCAAGCACCCACAAGCGAGAATCTCTCCTCCAGCCCCTGTCCCAGCTCAGCACACCAGACAGAGGACCTGCTTGGTCACATGGAAGACAAGTTTGGTCAGGGCTGCGCGGGAGAACCGCCCTCCCTCCCCCCTCAGCTCTGGTCAAGGCTGCACGCTGACCTTGGTTTTCCCAAATGGATCGCTGGGTCTGTTTTTGATGTGTATATACAAAGAATTTACTGTGGGAAAAGGGCTTGGTCTGCCTCAAAGTGCAATTTGAGTGTTTTTCCTTCTGTTGTGTGCTTATCTATCCATCTCAGGCAAGGAAATGTTCATGACATATATTGCTTTGCCTCTTGGTGGAGGGAGTTCCTCATATATTCTTTGTACCTTGCAGTAAATGGTCTGTGCCATGGACACTTTTCCTGATAGACTAAAATATGTTTGTCAGATAAAATAGGCTTTGGGGCTTCATTTTCCAACTCTATCCTCAAATGAAAGTCCAAAATACAAATCTTTGTCTCAGGATTAATACTTTGTTTTAGGCCAGATCTTTTTCTCTCCCCAGGTGGTCGCTGATGTTCTAGTACTAGGGTTCCCCTCCCACTTTTTTTTTTCAGCTCTCCTGGGTCTTCATTGCTGCCTGTGGGCTTTGTAGTTGTGGCAAGCAGGGGCTGCTCGGTAATTGCAGTGCACTGACTGCTTATTACAATGGCTTCTCTGGCTGCGGCGCACACGCTTTAGGGCACACAGGCTTCAGTAGTTGAGGCTCTCAGGTTCTAGAGCACCAGCATTAGTAGTCGTGGCCCACAGTGCAGCTGCCCCAAGGCATGTGGAATCTTCCTGGACCAGGGGTTGAACCCGTGTCCCCTGCGTTGCAAAGTGGATTCTTAAGCACTGGACCACCAGGGAAGCCCCATGTCCCCACTTGTAAATACCTTATTACTAACCAGTTATCCATGATAATAGGAAGAGACCCCTGGTTTTTGAAAGGCATGATTAATTTGAATAGCTCATTATTGTCTTTAAATTCAGCGGCTTCCCCTTCAGAATCATTTATTGGTACTTTTAGCACTTGGTAAAATTGGGTTGAGGGCTTCCCTGATAGCTCAGTTGGTAAAGAATCTGCCTGCAATGTAGGAGACCGTGGTTCGATTCCTGGATTAGGAAGATCCACTGGAGAAGGGATAGGCTACCCACTTCAGTATTCTTGGGCTTCCCTTGTGGCTCAGCTGGTAAAGAATCTGCCTGCAATGTGGAAAATCTGGGTTCAGTCCCTGGGTTGGGAAGATCCTCTGGAGAAGGGAAAGGCTACCCACTGGCCTGGAGAATTCCATGGACTGATAGTTTGGCCTCCTTAGTTCCAAAGTGAGCCAGTATTCAGTAGACCGTCCAAGGGTTGGTGTAGGGAAAGTCTGAAGTGAGAGTTTGACCTGCTTACACTGTGGGAACATCTACTAGGTGTTGAGAGGCTAGAGGCACAGGTGGGCAGTGGAAGCTCAGACAGCCATGCACTGCTCAGGGAGAATGGCCTTGAGTTGTTGGGCCTCTCCCCAGTCACCCCTCCACCCTTCTCCTGGACACTCAGGCAGTCTGTTGATCAGCAGCAGGTGAAGCAAAGAAGACCTGACGGTCCACCTCCTTCTAACTCCTTAGTTTTCTTCTCTGAGTGTAGTTTTTATGGGAGGGAACAGTACCACCATAGCCCTAATTTTATTATCAGCCATAGTAGAGTACAAGACTGCATGTGCTATTAAACTTCGCCTAAAGCAGTTGGTCTGAGCTAGAGGATCAAGAAGGGTAATGGGTCTGAAATTAGCCTCTCAGGTTGAGGTGCTTCCAGAACTCCATTCATTGGAAATCTGTTCGGTGGTGTTTACTAAAGCTAAATGAATGCCAACCCTATTACCCAGCAGTTAAACCTCCAGGTGTATCCCCAATGGAAATGAAAGCTCTGGTTCACTAAAAGACACACACAAGAGTATTCATAGCAACACCATTCATTATAGGCAAAAATGTGAAAGAACTGAAACATCCATCAGTAGTAAAATGGACGACTATTCCATTGGAGGTGGCATGGTCCTCTAGTGGAGTAAATACCACACAGCAGTAACAAATAATGAATTACTGTTGTATACAACTGGGATGGCTCTTACAAGCCTGATGTGTAACAGAAGAAGCCATTCCCAGAAAACCATTATACTGCATTCTTTGGTTTGTGTAAAGTTCAAGAAAATCACCTATAGTGATACATGTCAGGATAATGGTTACCTCTGAGTAGGGTGGGAGTGGGTATTGATTGGGAAGGATAATGGAAGAGTTTTCTGGAGTGCTGGAAATGTTCTATATTTTGCTATGAGCAATGGATAGTGGGGTGTACACAGCTCACAGATCTAGTGGGCTGTATCCTTAAGATACTAATCTAGGCTCTAGGCACTAGGCCCTGTGTCAGCCAGTCAGGCCTCCTCAGTGAGAGATCACGGTAGAGGGCCAGAGGGTACGTGTAGGACCAGTCCAGTATCGGGATAGCTGCGCATCCTTGCTCCACCCTGACTTGTAGAACAGTCAGCTCCCTGCTACGTGGCACAGCACCACACCCTGCTGCCTAGTTTCCCAGTGGGAAATATTTTCTACATTAGCAAGTCAGGGGGAAAATACCACCAGTCATTCCCCTGCTTGTTCCTGGGGTGCAATACTAGAGCTGGGCAGGAGTTAATATGCAGAGGAGTAAGCAGGAGATTTGCCTGCTTCTCTGCATTCCCGGTTAACTGGGGACTTAACTCTTCCAGGCTCCCAGCTCTCTTGACATGCTGTGGAAATGATTAATGATCTTGTTCAAAGTCAGGAAAAGCAGCGAGGGTCCTGGGGAGGGCCACGCCCTGGGTCCTGGGCTCTCACCCCTGACCCGTAGGCAGGAAGGCAGCCATGCGCCTCGGTCCTGGATCCCTGCCCCCGATGATTTCTGGTCATCCCTGGATTGTGCCCACTCTGGGGTGGGGAAGAAGTGGTCCTCCCCTAACATGCCCACCATGCTCAAGGAGACCCTTTCCCTGCTCTTCCCTCGTCCCTACTCTGCTGTGTCTCCACAGTCTCAGTGCCAGTGAAGAGAGCCAAGGACCAGGAACAGGTTCTGTCTGGCTCATCTGTGCTGAGGGCTCTGGGTAACAGCACTGGTGCCAGTGCCCAGCGGCATTCCCACCTCCAAGGGTTAAAGCCCCCAGAGCCCCCAGCAGCTTCCCTGGGGCCCAGCTTCATAAAAGCCTTTTCCGCATCTCCCTCGGGCTGCATCAGGCTCCCTGGCTGAAATCTGATAAGGGGCCTCTTTGTTGGAACTGTCAGTCTCCTTTATTGAGGAGGGAACTGGAGACCAGCGGCATTTCTTGGGGTACAGATAAGGCCCTGGATTGCTGTCAGAGGGACCATGATTAATTACCCTCAATCCAAGCTCCTGCTTTGATAGCAGTGACTGACAACCCACAGGGTTTCCCCCGTAGCATGCTCCCACCCACTCTGGGAGGCGTAATGGGGGGCGGGGATTCAGACCCCTGCGGGGTCAATGCTGGTGACCCACGGAGAGTGCTCCACAGTGGCTGCTGGCCTCCTTCCTGGCTCTCTGCAGGTTGCTTTGACTTTTATTGTGGACTGAGGCCTGCTATCTCTCAGGTGAAGAGGCTCTTTAGAGTAAGATGTAATCCAGCCCATAGGGTGGGCCAGAAGCTCCCCCACTTCACCCCAAGGCTGCGAGAAGAGGCGTTGTGTATGGACTTGAACTTCAAGTTTTTATTCCTAGACTCATAGGACTTTAGAGCTGAAAGTCATCTAGTTCAAATTCCCTGCTTCAGCCAGACAGGGAAGCTGAAGCCTGAATATGTCAATCCCCCATCCCCACCCCCCAGTATGATGTTTTTGGTTTTTTCTCTTGTTCGGGGAGGGAAACTCAGCTGAAAGGTCTTCTCCCCCTCCTTTTGTAGTTGAGTCTGTTTGGGACAAGGGAGATGGCCACTAGGCCCACTAAGCACAGGGCAGACCACAGGGCCAGACCAGCCTGAGGACCCTGCTTCTCTCTTAATTGTCAAAAGAATCAACCAGGGCAGGTTTTATGTCCTGATTGGCTGCTTAATGTGAGAAAGCCACGATGTCGTCTAAAGTTGGTGTACAGAATACGGTCAGCTTTGCTTCTGGTGGGACTGAGGGGCCTACCTGCTCTGGATGCTACTTTTATGGGTTTTGTGGAGGGCCATACAGGAGGAGGAAAACGCCTGTTCCTCTTACCCACCGATTCCTAAGACTAGGGTGCCTGGCCGGACAATAGGGGCCCCGTTGAAAGAAATCATGACCCCGTGTGCCCAGAGTGGGGCTGGGTGGCAGAGCAGCCCTGGTGTGGTTTTTCTCTGGTGGTGCTGGGGAGAGGTCACTCTGGGAACTCAGAATGCCATTTTGTTCCTTCCTCATCTTCTCAGGTCCTGTATCTGCCCATTTCCCATGCCCCTGAGCAACTCCCAGCCTAATGCAGTCACTTGCCATGTGACTTATAAAGAAGCGAATTTTTAATGACATTTCCACATCTATGATGTTGTTGTCTTTGAAAGAAGTCATCTCAAATGACTAGACATTTAGTCCAGTGACTGCTCTGAGGGAACCTATAATTCCTCCCTGGGGAGTTGCCTTCAGAGGCAGTTTGAGCCACAGGAGGAAATCTGTCATGCTTTATGGCCACACCTCATCCTCACCAAGGTCAGTATAAACCGCCTGCTCACTTCATCCTATTTTCCTGGCTTGTTTCCTTGAATGACTGTTTCTAAAAGTAAAACACACCCTTATATTTGAAGATCTACCACCTTGGAGAGAATCAAATGAAAGTAGTATAAACTCTGAAAGCTATTCACAAGTGGAGTTCCAAAGCCATGTGGTAGCTGGCTCTCCAAGGGGACACTTCTGAAGGATGGCACACCCTCATCTGGGCAAGCCCAGCTTGGTGTTCACTCACTCAGCCATGCCTGTTCTGTGTATATCTCAGGCCCAGTCACCTTCCCCTCTTTAACACTTGTCTCCCCTTCTTTATGGCCCCACTGAATGACTTCATGGTTTCTTTACCTGCTGAAAATCCCCAGCTCTCCATCCACTCCTGTGCTGCCAGTTCTCTTATTATAGGACTCAGACGCCAAGGGCTGAACCGCTGGAGTCCACACGTCCCCAATCTGTTTAATAAAGGTTGTGACACTCATGAATCGGCCAGTATCCGAGAAGAGAGGGTAACTTCTGTTCAGGGCTGTCAGCATTAGACACTTAGAGCTAGTGACAGACCCAGGCAGGCACACCACTGACAGAAGGGAAATACATTTAATATTCCCCTTTGGGTTAGCACAGAGCTGGTTGCTTTGACTCTGAGAAGCACATTGTTTGTTTAATCTGCATGGTAGTTTTGCTTATTAAACTTTATAATATTCACGACATGATGAAGGAAAAAACAGTCCCTGCTTATAATGGAGCTTATAATCCTCCTGGGATACCAGACAAGCGTAAGTGATATATGTGTAATTATTTGCGGAACTTAGAGTGGTTATAATAGAAATTCGGAGAGGAAAGAAATATATCCAAACCAAGATAGTTAGAAAATTATTCCTGGAGAGAGTGAACATTGAAGGCCCGTATAAGGAGGATTTGAGCACATCATTTTAAAGTTGATGAAGAGGAAGAGTAAAACCCAAAAAGTAGAGGAGAAAGAAGTTGGGTTGTGGGGTGAGGGTGAGAAGACCCAGCTGACTAAATGAGAGTAAGTTATTGGGATGTGCTTGAAACACATCATACATAATCTTCTAAGTGGGGGCTTCCCTGGTGGCTTAGATGGTAAAGAAGCTGCCTGCAATGCAGGAGACCAGGGTTCAGTCCCTGGGTTGGGAACATCCCCTGCGGGAGGGAATGCAACCCACTCTAGTATTCTTGCCTGGAGAATTCCATGGACAGAGGAGCCTGGTGAGCTACAGTCCATGGGGTCACAAAGAGTCAGACACCCCGAGATGAGAGCTTCGGGTCCTGTGGGAGGGAACCTTGGAAGTGGTCCTCCCAGACTCTCAAGGCAAGGACATGAAGGCTCAGGCAGATCGGCTGCAGAGGAGGGAGACCTTAGCCCTGTCCTGCCGGGAGACCAATTTTGTTGCATGAGACTTCTGTGCTTACAACAGGAATGAAGTCTGCTGTCCAGAACAGCCCGGGGAGAAGTTAACCAGCTTGTGCGCTGTTATGTCTTAGGAGCGTGCCGGCAGACCTCTGACATTTTACCAGTGATCCTTTGAATTTAACTCCATGGCCTTTGTCAGGACAAAGGTCTTCAGGACCTCTAGCTCCCTCCTACACTGAGGAAAGAGGCCGGGGACCACCACAGCAGTGCCATGTGTTTGCGCTCACACTGCTGCTTCCTCACGATCATGGGACCCTTCACTCCACTCTGGTTTGAATTACCCTATAAGAAGAGCAAGGGCAGTGTGCTAGGACTGAGATGAAAATACCATTCCTTGAGGGGAGAGAAGCAGGAGGAGCTGAAACAAACAGCCCTTCTCTAATCAAGCTGGCCTGAGGTCCACCAGGCAGTCAATGAGACCGCAGCAAGCCAGAGTGGGGGTGGGAGGGGGTCGGGGTGGGGAGCAAGGCAGAGGAGGAGCAGCCGGTGTACAGTAAAAGGACTTGCCATCAAAAGGCAACAAGTCTCATACTGTGCCCCGGACTGTGACCCTTCCCGCTGGAATTCTCCCCTCTGACCTCCAGATCATTAATCCCGGGGCTGCCAAATGACAGTCATCCATCACGCCTCCTGACGAGCATCCCGGCTGCCCAAGAAAGGAGCCTGGCCCCACCCTCCCTGCCGTCCCTGGGTGCTCATTAGTGGGCCTTCCTGCTCCGGGCCAGGTTTCCTAATCAAGTCCCTGACTCCTGTCACTTCCCTTCAGGGCCAGGGGGCGGAAGCAGCTCTGACCCTCCCTCTTTCAGAGGCCAGGGAGGGGGTGGAGTGATTAGTGGGGAGAGAATTGTTGAGTGGCTTTTCATCCCCTTGGAGACCTGTGTGCCCAGCAACTCCTTTGACATGGTGGGGACACAGGAGAGGGAAAAAACCCATTTCTCTATCCTGCAGCAGGAGAAGAGATGAGAAAACAAGGCAGGATGCAAATAAATTAAAGCACAGTTATAAATGGCGCTGAGAGCTGCAGAAGAGAAGCCCGGGAGCTGTCCAGGTAGACAGTGGGGCAGGCCCTCTCCTGTGCGGGGGTCAGGAAAGAATTAGTTCACTGGGGAGGCAGCCGAATGACTTCTGAGGGTCCAGAGGACTGAGTTGCCAAATCATGAGGAGTCATAACTGCTAGCAAAAAATAAAAATCTTTGAAGTCATGTTGTCTGGCTCTCTTATTTACAACGGGGAACAGACCCAGAGAGGCCATGTCTTTTACCCAAGGCCACGCAGCCTGGGAGTTGGACCTGTCTTTCTGCTCTTCCCGAGGACACCTGGCAGCTACTCTGATAGCTTCCAGGCTTTGGGAGTTTGACTCAAATTACACTTCTTAGCAGATTTGTGAACATATTTCCAACTCAGCAAAAGGTGGGCATGCACAGATGTCTTCTTTCTCTGCCTGATAATGACCTAGCCCTCTGTTTCTCTCCTTGCACCATCGTAGGGACCCCCATCAACCGAATCCCCATCATGGCCAAGCAGATCCTGGACTTGTACATGCTGTATAAGCTGGTGACAGAGAAAGGAGGCCTGGTGGAGATCATCAACAAGAAGATCTGGAGAGAGATCACCAAAGGCCTGAACCTGCCCACGTCCATCACCAGCGCCGCCTTCACCCTGAGGACCCAGTGAGTGGCCCACGCCCTGGGGGAAGGAGGCTGAGGGAATTAACCTCGAGGCAAGGAAGGAAGGAAATTCCACAGTATAGTGAGCAAGACAGGCGGGATGCCCGAAAGAGCCAGGAGCTTTCCGAGAGTGCCTCGGTCACCTAAGTAAACCTGAGCGCGCCTCTTCTCGGGCGTCTCCTGTGTGCTGCTGCTTCACCACTCCGTTTTGTTTCATTTCATTCATTCCATCTCACTGCAACCCCACCAGGTAGGTTTTGTTCCTGTTTTCCAGATAACAAGAACTAAGTCTCAGAGCTTAGATGGTTTGGTCAGGGCCGAACCAGCTAGGAAGCAGGCTGAGGTTCACACCTGAACTTCTGTCTCTGAAGTCCACAATCTTTCCAAGACATCATCTCCTACACAGTACCCCCACTCTAAGCCTGGCCCTTTCTACTTGACATTCAGCTTACCCAGAGGAAAGCGGCAGGCCTCCACTGGGATTTATGACCTGTTTCTGTACTCATTTGAGGTAATTATAAGGGTGGCAGGAGCAGGGGAAGCACTGGAGAATGAGGGCCAGAGGGGAATCTGTTCTTTGGGAACTCTGTATGTTGCTCTGTGAAGAAGACAGAAGGATCAGCTGTGTGTGGCTTGGGTGGCATGTTAAGGCCTTGTTGAAAAGTAGAACGACTTTATCCAATGAAACAGTTCCTGCAGAAGTTGGGAACAGAGCAACAGCCGGCAGAGCCATCTTTCTCCCAAGTAGGTAGAGAACTGCTTTCTTGGGGCATCTGACATGAAGCGGGACGGCCCTTCTAGGTCTACACACGACAGGAAGAGTTGCGCCTGTCTGAACAGCTGACTCAGAATGGTTAGGAGATCAAGGAGCCAGAAAGACATTGCAAAACATGGCAGTTCTCCTTTCTCCCAGGGCACTGGGAAGGCGCCACACAAACTCTGAACTTTAGTGATGATAGCCGTTTCCCTGATGAGCCATGACTCCAGTTTGAGCCGAGTTTAGCCCCGGGTAGCAGTTAGGGGGCCTGGGCTGGAGTGCCCTGCTGTCCAGGGGGTTCCTCTTCCACCAGGTTCACCAGGTTGTACCCCTTCATCCTAGAGGACAGAGCCTGCCCAACAGAGGCCCCTTCCAGAGGACCATCAACTTACACTGGGCAATCCTGGCACTGCATTTTGGGTGATCTTCCTTCCTTCTTTTCTTCCCTCCAGGTATATGAAATATCTCTATGCCTACGAGTGCGAGAAGAAAGCCTTGAGCTCCCCTGCTGAGCTGCAGGCGGCCATTGACGGCAACAGGAGGGAGGGCCGGCGGCCCAGCTACAGTTCCTCCCTCTTTGGCTACTCACCCGCCGCTGCTGCTGGGGCCCCTGCCCTCCTCTCCCCACCCAAGATCCGCTTCCCCATCCTTGGGCTGGGTTCCGGTGGTGGCACCAGTGCCAGCGGCTCTCGAATATCCCCGGCAGCTCCTCTCAGGAAAGGTCTGCAGGGCTCCTGGGGGAGAAGGGGTATCAAGCTCCCCGGGTCCAAGACTCAGGTGGGAGGGCGGGTTGTGGGCTGCGTCCAGCTCTGGTGCCTTTATCAGGTGATGGAGTCCCGGTGACCACCGTACCCATGCCAAATCGCCTAGCTGTGCCTGTGACGTTGGCCAGCCAGCAGGCCAGTACCCGGACGGCCACGCTGGAGCAGCTGCGGGAGCGGCTGGAGTCAGGGGAGCCTCCTGAGAAGAAGGTGTCCAGGCTGTCAGAGGAAGAGCAGCGCCTGGTGCAGCAGGCTTTCCAGCGCAACTTGTTCAACATGGCACGGCAGCTGCCCATGAAGATCAGGATCAATGGCAGGGGTGAGCAACGGCCTGCACACCAGGATGGAGCCAACAGCCCTGGCTCCATTCAGGATGGGTTCACATCCGGGGACTGGGGTGGGGGCCCTCCAGGTTCTGCCTCCAGCCCTCTCACCCAGTCCACAGAAAGATCTAGAGGCAAGAGAGTCACCTGGGGGTTCAGTGGCCATGGAGACTTCAGTTCACCAAGCTGAGGTCATTTTCCAGGGCGCCTGCAGTTCCTCAGGCATGCCCTGTTCTGGAGCAAAAGGAAAAGCAGTTGTTTGAGGAGGAGGAGCCGGAGACCTTCAGGGCCAGCTGCGGGGTCTTGCCTGTCCACTCCTGCCTTTTGATCTGTCTCAGTTAAAGGGTTCACCCTTCCCCCCAATGCCCCACCACCTGGAAGAAAGAGTGCGCCCCACTCCCAAGGCCCAGCAAGGGGCCAGAACTGCCTCAGGCCGGCAGCCAGTGGCCCTCAGGAGGGAAGGCAGGAGGAAATACAAGTTTGGCAGCATAATTGACATCTGTCCCTTGCCCTCCACATTTTTCAGATGCCCCACCTTCTCATCCCTGAAGCCAAACATCCCACACCCCTCATTCCTCTTTCTCCCCTTTCCCCCTCACACATTTTCTTTGCCATTCTTGACTCTCAGAACAAACATGAGCAGGCTTGTACTGGGGGAAAATCAGGTGTGAAGGGAGCTGTGCGTATTCCCAGGCAGCCCCTTCCTGTCCCACTCTCCCCTGGTGAGGAGCCCAAGGAAACTGGAGATGGTGGCTCAGACAGCAGGGCTCTGCCCTGTCACCCACTCAGGCCAGCTGCCCCTGGTCGTGCACAAGCCAGAGGCTAATAGATGAAGCAGCTCATCTGGAAGAATTCTTGGCTCTCGACATCAGAAACAGACAGAGTCTAAGGTGGCCCGGGCAGAGGCCTTATGTGCCAGCGCCTGCCGCCTTCCACAGACCGCAGATAGCTCAAACTGAGAGAGAGAGCCAGGGACTGGACAGGCAGACCCCCTCCTTGAGGACCTCCAGGTCTAGTTAAGGGGAAGAGGAAGCCAGGCGAGTCCTCAGTGGATGGGGCTAGTCTTTGTGATCTCCAACCCCGACCCCCCCCCCCCCCCCCTTCTGCCCCCCCACCCCCCCCACCCCCTGTCTGGTGGATAATGGGTGCTCAGGGTTTGTTGAATCGCACTAAATCCATCAGTGCACAACTGTGAGCCGAGGTCAGCCTCCTTGCCAAAGTGACCCCTCTTCTCTGAAAGCAGAGTGAGGTGGGGAAGTGAAGTGGGTCAGTGGAGAAAGCAAGCAATAGGATTTAGACCAGCCTGGGTCTCCTGCCAGACCTTACACTGGGAGAAGGTTACAAGGGTGCTTTCTAACTCTGGGAGGCCTCAGCCTGCTGCGGCCAGGCTGGGAGGGTGGCCAAGCCTCAGAGGGAATGACAGAAATGCCCGAGGGCTTGACCAGGCCTGCCATCTCCCTTGTCCCCAGCAGAGGACAGAGCAGAGGCCTCGGTGGCAGCACTGAACCTAACCACAAGCAGCATTGGGAGCATCAGCATGTCTGTGGACATCGATGGTACCACTTATGCAGGTAAGGGAGGTGCAGCCTGGCAGCCAGTCTCGGTGCAGCTCCCTGCAAGGGCCCCTCGCCCCCCTCCTGTCTGAACACCTTCCCAGGGGGCCTTCCTTTCATGTTGTCTCAAAGTTCCAAAGGTAAAGTCATTCTGGATGAGGAGGACTGAGGATTGCTAACAGGATGGCAGGCCCCCTCCATCTGTGACGGAGTCATAGAGACCCCTTGTCTAACCCTTTTTTGACCAATGGTTGGTTTGTTGATTAAAAGAAAGTCATTGAGTGTAAGGAATCATAATCAGCTCCATCCATGCCTTTAACATTGTATTGTAAACTAAATCGGGACTTCCCAGGTGGCACTAGTGGTAAAGAATCCACTTGGCCAATGTAGGAGACATAAGAGATATAGGTTCGATCCCTGGGTCAGGAAGATCGCCTAGAGGAGGGCGAGGCTACCCCCTCCAGTAATCTTGCCTGGAGAATCCCATGGACAGAGGAGCCTGGTGGGCTGCACAGTCCATAAGGTCATCAAGGGTCTTCATTGGGTTGGACACCACTGACGCAGCTTAGCACACACGCATGCATAAGTTAAATGTGCCTGTCATTACAGCCTTCCCAAGCACAGGTCTCCTTTCTTTGACGGGTTCATCTCTAATCTTCGTAAACACAGTCTGGAAACACTTCCCTTAGAGCCTTTGGGCCTTTCAGCAAAAGAAGTGTCCCCCTCAGCAGCTTAGACACACCCGCTAGTAGGGCAGCGTTGGCGCCACGTGCACCACCCGGCCTGGAGCCTCACCCAGAGTTAGCAGTGATACGGTGAGGGGCTGAACCCCGGCACCTGTCCCTGCTCTCCCGTCTGCTCACACTGCCTTCTCCCTTCCCCTGCTCACCCAGGTGTGCTGTTTGCCCAGAAACCTGCAGTCCACCTCATCACAGGATCCGCCCCCCAGAGCATCGGCAGCAGCTCCAGCAGCAGCAGCAGTTCACACTGCTCGCCAAGTCCTACCTCATCCCGGGGCACCCCTAGCGCAGAGCCCTCCACCAGCTGGTCCCTCTGAGGGGCAGGACCCAGCTCCCCACTCCCCACTCTCCCTTCGAGAGCGGCGGAAGTTGATGCACAGAATTTACCTCATCTCATGGAGCCCACATCAGACACCATTTGCCCAGATGTTGAGAGTTTGGACATGTCCGTCTGCCCAGGCTCCATCAGGTCCTGCTGTACTCGAGAGGCTGGAGGGGCCCGACAGGGCAGCGTTGTCCAATCAGGGATTGTCCTGGAGAAGTGGGCGGGGTCTGTGGGCGTCCAGCTTCCTCCAGGGCTCCCAGGCCCCCTCCCATCCCGGGCACAGTGTATTGACAATCTGTAAGCTGACACAGGGCTGGAGGCCCCCCACACCCCTTTCCCTTTAATTTATTTCTCTTCCCCTGCCTTCTGCTGTGACTCCAGGGTCACTGGTCTCTTTCCCTGCTCAGCTCCCCCATCTTTAACTCCCATGTGGGGCTGCTTGGAGCCAAGAGCACACCTCTGTGGCCCTTCTCTGCTGAGCATGGGATGGGGTCCTCCCAGCCCACCTTGCCTACCGTGTTTGGTTCCTGGAGTGTGGGTCCCTCAAATTCATGTCTTGAAGCAGTCCTCAGGGCCCCATATCCCCTTTTAATGGTTCCAAGCAGGGCTGATAAGGGCAGTCCTCAGGACTCAGGACCTGCTGGGAATCTGCCAAGGGAGAGGCAGAGCCCCTTGGGCGGCCCAAGCAGGCCCTGGCACCCACTCCACTGGCCCTTTTCTGTCCCGCCCAGACCTCACGCCCCCCTGCCCCCCAATTCGTCCCTGTTGGCCAGCTCCCCCCAGGAAACAGCCCTCTTGACCCTCAGGCCCCGCCTCTTCTCGGCGGGGGGCCGTCTCAGCCCCTACATCCCCAAACCTGCCAGTGTCAGGTTCATTGAAATACCTCAGATTTGTAATTGTTGATGTTTGATTCTTCAGGAAGTATTTGCATCTCTGAAATCTTTTTTATATGTGTTTGCTGACTTTTGTGGGTTTTTTTACTTTAAAATTTTTATTGTTACTGTAGCACCAAAGAAATGAAAGCAGATCTCCCCCAAAGCCGAGCAAATGGTTTGGTACCCCATCCCCTCTGGCCCTTCCCTAAGATCCCCCAGTGAGGAGGAGGGGGAGGTGGCAGGAGAGATGACTCAGGGATCACAGCGGCGGGAGGAGGTGGAACTGAGGGACCCCTCTCACGCAGGTTGGGTCCTGAAACCACACTGGTTGTCAGGATGGCCCTTAACCCATTTCCCACCAGAGCGAGGCAGTCCCTCACCGGGCTAGGGGCAGGCATCTCCCGTTCATGCAGCATTCCCACCTCAGGGCAGGTGCAGGCCATGGAGGACATGGACCCTGCACGGGTCGAGCTGCCCCAGAGGGTGAGGAAATGCTGAGAGGGCTCTGTCTCTCCTCTTGGACCCTGGGGTGAAACGGGCTGCTCCTGTGTCGTAAAGAAGAGGTGATTCTCACATACATGGCTCGCCTCTCAGTCGAGTTCGCTCTGCAGCGTTCACTAGAACCCTGCCCACTGTGACATCATCCAGCAGTAGTGGTGGGAGGCCGAGGTGCACTCAAGCCCACATACGCCCCATGCTCAGTCTGGCTAGGAAAGGAAAGGGAAATCAGACACTTGAGCACAGAACACATAGCTCAGCCCGGTGAGCTGCAGCGTCACCGACTGCATCTCCTCTCTCTCCCCAGTCCCCCACACCGTCTCACACTCAACACCCAGCCCCATCTGCTGGGGGCTGACCCTCTCCTGGCCTCACCAGAGCTGCACAGGGCTGGGCAGAGAGGGGCGTCTGGTGTGTCTGTCAGGGAGGAGCCTGGCTGCCTGGCGCTGGGCCCACTTGAAGGCATCACAGACATTTGGCCAGTGTGTCTTTCTCAGGACTTTGGTCACGAAGGATGGACCTTTCCCACCCGGAGGACACAGGGACTGTGTGCTGTGTCTTCCTGGTTGTTGGATCCTCTCCCTTTCCCCGGGCAGCTTGCCCAGCCTCACCCTCTCAGCAAGGCCTCACTGCCCTGAAGGGGCAACAGCAGGGCCTCAAGCTGAAAGCCAGAGGGTAGGAGTGCCAGCCGGTGCCCCCAGAATGGGGCGCTGGGCCAAGAAGAGCCCTCTGAACAGTGCAGCCCTGAGGTCACATGGCAGCATTGGCCGGGGCCTCTCTGTCCTCTCCCCTTCCCCCTCTTACTTGTATTTAACCAGGAAAAAAATGTGATAGCACATGGGTAGCCTAGGCAGTGGATGAATACCTCAGCAGTCCTCTTGCAGCAACCGTCTGTATATGTTGTGGTTATTTTCCATCTTACATGTCCTCGAATGTTTATATTTCAATAAACCTCTACCTCTTCACACAAGCAGGACACAGGTGCTTTGGCTGTTTGATTTGACAGTAATAGGAAGAGGGCAAGGGACTTCCGAATCAAAGGGGCTAAATAAACTACTCCTCTGATCCCTTGACTTTCCTAAACTTTCTCTTCACTGCTCACCCACCGTTTCCCCAGAGCGCTTACTCTCAGCCTGTCTTCTGTCTTAGCTGGGCACCTCTGATACTGCATGACCACTCGCGCTGACCCCTGGCATCACGTCAGGGACCCAGCAGGCACAGGGCCATGAGCAAGCCCTGTTTCAACTCCTGCTGAGTACGTGCAGTCCCCACACTTAGAGAGCTCACACTCTAGTCTGGAAGGCACACACGACTCTCAACAAGACAAAATTTGAACCCATGGGCAGATAAATGCTGGAGCAGGTCACTAGGGAATCCCTGGAAGGCTTCCTAGATGTGGACATTTCAGCAGGAAGAATGAAGTTGCCAACTGAAGACATGAGGAAAAGCAGACGAACTGATCCATGTGGCATCAAAGGACCTGGCATTGGGGAACTGTGGGTAGTACTGGTAGACAAAAGTGTGGCTGGGGCCAGGATGGAGCCCAGGCTGAGGGATTTGGGCACTATCCTCTGAGCATCAGGACGCTACTGACATGTTTTGAGGAGGGCATAGGCTTAGAAAGAGGCTTTTCTAGAAGGGTGACCTGGAACTGGGAGACATTCTGGGTGTGGACACTGCCACTGAAACTTAGACCTAGACCACAGTGCACATCCTCTGGGCACAACCTGGTACTGACAAAACTAAGAAATGGGCAGAGAAGTAAGGCACTGGGTGGGTTTGTGATTGTCTTCCTCCATCCATAACATAATACCTCCCCTGTCTCGTGACCTTTCTCTACCATTTTGAAGTGCTGGAAAGTGAGAGTGACATTGGGACAGTCTGGAACCTCTCACTGATATTTTAAAATTTTTTGAAAGAAATAATCAACCATTTAGTACTTATTAACCCATAATTGGGATAACATGTCACAACTTCCTGTGACACATCACAGCGCTGCCACGTGGAGATTCAGTGGGCCTGTTACAGGAAGAGGCCAGCAGATGAGAAGAAGCATGGTCCAAAGACACTGAAATAGAAACAGCATGGAGTGAATGTGAGGCGACCCTGAGGGGGAAGTGGCAGTTGAATAAGGCTCCAGTTAGAAATGGAGAATCTGGGAAGAACAATGCACCAGGCCTGCAGTTCCATTCCACTCTAAATTAACAGAAAAAAAAAAATATTCTATATGTGAGAAGTGTTCTTCAAACTAGACCTTCCAAAAACAAAAGTTTATCAAAAGATACCATAAACAGACAAACTGGAAGGAGATACTTGCAATATAGAACTGATGAAGGAGTAGTGGTCAGAATTTTTTTTTAATGTTTATTAAGACAAAGGCAGTCTTAAGATCAAACCAGTCAATCCTAAAGGAAATCAGGCCTTTATTATACAGAGTGAAGTAAGTCAGAAAGAAAAACACCAGTACACTATATTAACGCATATATATGGGATTTAGAAAGATGGGAATGATGACCTTATATACGAGACAGCAAAAGAGACAGATGTAAAGAACAGACTTTTGGACTCTGTGGGAGAAGGCGAGGGTGGGATAATTTGAGAGAATAGCATTGAAACATGTATATTATATGTGACATAGATCGCCAGTCCAGGTTTGATGCATGAGACAGGGTGCTCAGGGCTGGTGCCCTGGGATGACCCTGAGGCTTGGAATGGGGAGGGAGGTGGGAGGGAGGGTCGGGATGGGGAACACATGTACACCCATGGCTGATTCATGTGAATATATAGCAAAAACCAACACAATGTTGTAAAGTAATTAGCCTCCAATTAAATTAAAAAATAAAAAAAGAAGGAAATCAGGCCTGAATATTCATTGGAAGGACTGATGCTTATGCTGAAACTCCCCATACTTTGGCCACCTGACGTGAAGAACTGACTCATTGGAAAAGACCCTGATGCTGGGAAAGATTGAAGGCAGGAGGAGAAGGGGATGACAGATGATGAGATGGTTGGATGGCATCACCAACTTGATGGAGATGAGTTTGAACAAGATTTGGGAGTTGGTGATAAGACAGTGAAGCCTGGTGTGCTGCAGTCCATGGGGTCGCAAAGAGTCAGATACAACTGAGCAACTGAACTGAAGTGAAGACAAAAGCGAAAAAGAAAGATTGAACAGAGCAGGCAGTCATAAACAGATGTTCTGCAGAAGGGGAAATAAAATGACTGGACATCAGTGATCAGGAAAACACAGAAAAAACATTTGCTGTCATCAGATTGTCACAAGCTGTAGTCTTAAAATACCAGGCGTTGGACTTCCCTGATGGTCCAGTGGTCCAAAACAAGGGGCATTTGATCCCTAGTCCAGGAAAAGTACACACACTAAGGGACAATCAGACATTTGCCCCACAACTATGGAGCCCTTACGCTATAGAGTGTGAGCACTGCAACAAGAAAAGTCACCTCGAGAGTAGCCTCTGATGGCTGCAACTAGAGAAAGCCCGCTGGCAGAGACGAAGATCTAGTATGGCCCCCCAAAAAATACACCAGGCCAAGATGGAGAGCTTTGGGAGCACTCAGGTTGCTGCGGGGAGTGTAAATCAGCCTAACTCTGAAAGACACTTTGGCTTTTCCTGGTAAAGTTGAACATGAACATGCCGTGGGGCCTAGCAATTCTGCTACCAAGTTTGTACCCCAGAGAAAGTCTGCACGTGTGCCCCAGAATCTCCACGTGGGACATGTGTAGCTGGCAGTGATAAGGGGGCTGTAAAAGTCCTAATTACTGAACATTGGTGTGGGCCAGGTGTACTTTTTTGCAGGAATTAACTCGTTTGCTCCTCTACACGTTTATGAGATGGGAGGTACGGAGAGGTTGAGTTACTAGCAATGAAGTCCCAGAGCGGAGAGAGGAGTAGTCAGTGGCAATGGAGCCCAGAGTCTGTGCCCTAACCACGAGCGAGGCAAAGCACTCTACTCAAGTGTCTCATGTAACACTAAACCCACAGACATGTGAGGCAGTGACTTTGTTCATTCTGCGGATGAAGAAGCTAAATAGCAGAAATGTGCACGAGGTCACATGTAGTGAACGGCAGGCTGGGAACAGATTCTTAACGCAGTTGTCCCACCTCTCCCGCTTGTGCCTTTTTTCACTTAGGGCCGGGGTGACCCAGAGCGGTGATGAGAAGGAAGCAGAGCGTAGAGTGGGTCTGATTTATCGCTCTGGCCCAATGGTCCCCACGCCGCGCACAGCAGGGAATCACCTGAGGGACTCCAGCATCCCTGGGACCAGCTTTCCCGGCCACTAACAGCAGCCTCCCTCACCTCATTGGCCAGGGCTGGGCGCGTGCCTTCCGCGCAGCCAGTGGGGCGAGGGGGCGGGGCGGCTGGGAAAGTCGCGCGGCGAGCGGAGGGAAGCCTCCGGCGCAGACCGTGTCTCCGGCCGCGTTTCTGAGAAATGGAGTGCAAGTTACTGCCCGCAAAGAAGAATGAGTCGGTGGCCTGGGGCTTCTGGAAGAGGAGGTTTGTAACCACCGCGGGAAGGAAGGCGAGAAGGAACCGACCAGACCAGCAGGACTGGGAAGCGTGGGGCCAGCCGGCTGCGCTTGGAGACGGTGAGTACAAAGCCCTGCAGCAGCTGAGACACAGGGACACACAAGAAGGCCAAGGGTGGTGGGGTGATCCGTGCCGAGGGAACAAGCCGGAGCCGGAGCGGGTCTGAGATAAGCCAGTGAGGGGCAATGCTTGGTTTCCAGGGAGGACCTTTGGGACAGGGGGCGGTGCTCTGGTTTGGAGGCATTGACAGAGTTTTCACTGGTAAGGGATCCAAACAGGTCCATGTGAGCAGAATGGATGGGTATTTGCTGTCCGACTCCAGAATGTGTGGAGGACCCCTAGGGCAGTGGGACCTCAGGCTGGCCCCAGGAAGGGTCTGGAACCTAGAAATACTGCCCATGGAAGGTATTTTTGCCCCTCCAAAGACCAGTTCAACCTGCTGCCTGAGCTACAGAACAAAATGAGAGGACCAAACCAAAGGTCAGGTTTATGTCTTCTGCATGCATGAGACCCCCTGGTACCTGCACTTAGTCGCTGAGTCTGTCAACTCTCTGACCCCATGGACTGCAGCCCACCAGGCTCCTCTGTCCATGGAGGTTCTTCAGACAAGAATACTGGAGTAGGTTGCCATACCTTCCTCCAGGGGATCTTCCCAACCCAGGGATGGAACCCAGGTCTCCCACATTGCAGGGGGATTCTTTACCATCTGAACCACTAAGGAAGCCCGAGACCCCTCAGGCTGAAGCAAAATCTCTCTGTCCCACTTTAACTTTCTGGGAATTGTCAGCTCCGTTTGCTCTTGCTGAAATCCAACTTTTTCCACAGAGAAAAACAGGGTCCCCAGTTTAGTTTTATGTGTCCAGTCCTGGGCCTTGGATGGATTACTCTTTTGTTCCAAGTAAAGTGACCCTAGGAAGGAGACTGTTGATTCAGTTGGGTTTGGTACCCAGTGCTGGATCTCTCAATGGAGAATTCGGCAGCCCCCACAGTGGCCTGTATACTGCAGAGAGGGCAGAGAACATTTTGCAGAGAATAATGCTAGGGAAACAATCCCAGAGACGTTCTGTCCTGTCACCCTGCCAGAGTCCTCCTCGGCAAAACCTTGCTTCACTTAAGGCAGTTGATGGAGGGAGTGTTCAGTGACAGCATCGAGGAAGTTTCTGGGGACACATGGCCCAGCTGACAGCCGAGGGGATGTAACCCTAAGCGGTCTGGCCCGTGGGCATTGTAGATGGCCCTGCTATCAAGCTCAGAATAGACAGTGTGAAATAAGAAACCGCCCTTCTGAGACAGGTTAGGGAACCAGGGGGCTGACCTGCTGTTTTGCTGTGTGACCTCAGGCAAGTTACTGCCCATCTCTGGGCAGTTTCTTGTCTGTGAAATGGACACTGTAGAGCACAAGTAAATGAAAACTCACTGTGAAAAGTCGAAAGCCCAGTGCCAAGGCAGTGAGACAGATGGTCCTAGCCATCACTCAGCTGGCACAGGGGCAATCAGTGAGCCACCCAAGCCCCACAAGGATCCCAGTATCCCCACTGGCCACTCCCTGCCCAGCTCTACTCTGAGCCACAGGGTCCCTCTGGGAAAGGGCCAGGCAGTCTCACCCACAAGGTCAGGAACCTTATGCCACATGAGCATTGTGGGCCCCATGGCAGATGAGGGACAAAGACAGCCTCTGACTGCAGCTACCTACAGTAGGCTGACACAGAGCTTGTCCTTGGGAGCTAACAGCATAGCCACAGGGTCTTCCCCTCTCCCCAGGAGTCCTTGTCCCCCCCTCCTTGGTTTCCTGAGGCCTGTCAGTCCAGACCCTCTGTGCTAGGACTGCCTGGCTCACTGGGGCCGGGCTGGGGACTGACCTCGATCGTGTGCTGCAGGGTGAGGCTGTAAATCTGTTCCCTGGTGGCTCTGGGCTTCAGTCCCCACACCACTTTTCTTTTCCAGCTTGGGCACTGGCCCTGGCCGCCAGCTTTTCTGAGATACTCCTTTCTTCTGTGGTTCCAGGGCTGTGGCTGAGGCCTGTGAGTGGATAAAGCAGAGGCTTCCCCCGACAGAGGGCACAGGGGAAGGGCAGGTATGGAGTAGCCCCAGCCCTGTCCAGAGAAGGGCGGGCAGCTGAGGAAGCCAGGCAAACCAGGCAAGGCCCACACTGGAAGGACCCTTCAGGGCCGTTTCTCCCTCCAGTTTGCAGATGGAGAGACAAGGGCAGAGAGAGAAACTGGGCCTGAGTCCCACAGAGAGGTAGGGGGTGCCCCTCTAGAGAATCCCCAAATGATGCCTTCAGCTAAGAGCTGGCTGAAGGTGCCTGTCCTCCCAGCACTGGAGCCCTTGGTGCTCGGAGCTGCACCAGCTCTTGTTTCCTGAGGACATAGTTCCCAGCCTGAGGGTCCACTGATGGATCTGCTCCCACCTTTGCTCAGGATCCCCAGAGAGCAGCTGAGGCAAAGGACAGGTGCCCCCATCCAGCTCCTCCATGCAGAGTCCTAAGGATGAGGCCTGATCACTGTTGGTCCGGTATCCAAGCACGAACAGTACGTAAGCTCCAGGCTGTGAACATGCTACATTATCTATCATTGGTGGCAGCTCATTATATCCAATTGTTTCCTGAACTTAATAAGAAGTGGGAACAATGCCTTGTTGGTGGAAAAATGGATAGATTATGTGGCTAAAGTCCCCCTACACAGTTGATCTTGGGTCTCTGGTTTTATGGTTTTAATACTGACACCCAAACTGGACCCCAGGTATAAAGAAGCTCAGGGGCACCAGAAATTGGCATGGTGCCCCAGGTCTGGTGTGATCCTCACATCTTCCTTTGAGGTAGGTACTGTCAGTATCCCCATTTTGCAGATGAAGAAACAAAGGTCTAGAGAAGGCAGACTTGTTCATGCTAACCTAGAAAGGAGTTAATGGTCAGTTTTTCTTCTTCTCCAAATTTTCCGGTGACTAAAACTTTCCCTGAATCCAAAAATATTGATGGGTGATACTCCCTCAGTGCTTCCTGTATGACTGATTCCACCCCACCCGAGAGCTGCCTGAGGGCAAGCCCAAGTCCCTAAATCCCCTTTGATCTCCACATCCTTCCCTCTCTCCCCGCACCAAGTCCCTGTGCACCAGGCTGTGCCCACAGAGCCTTGACCCTGGTGCATTTGCTTTGTGCCAGTGAGGACTGAGTGCCTGGCCCCCACTCAGGGCCACCCCGAGACGGAGCAAGGGCCCCAAGGCTCAGATCTTGGCCCTCAGTAGAGACATCCTGATCCCAATTCACAAGCCTTCCCCTCCCCGCCTCCAGGGTTCACCCTACCTTCACCTCCCAGTGGCCTTGGCCTCTGTCCCAGACCCTCTGTTTCCTGGGCACAAGGACCCAGTGTAGTCTTAGAGGGCCTGGCCCACACCATTGCATTCTCTGTCTGGGAGGCCCTACTTCCAACCCAATCCTCAGCCCTGAGGGAGGGCAGCCAGGACCAACCAGCCAGCTGTCACCTTCTGTGAGGGTGGGCGGGGGCCTGCTCCCAAGCTCTCCCCTCTGTCTCTGCGGGAGCCCACCCTGGACACTGCTTGGGTTCCATTGTGGGCCTCAGCTCTGGCAGCACCTGGGGCCTGGTGGGGACAGCAGGACCCTGGTCCATGGCCCTTATCCCATTCTGAACCTCCTTAACCCAACCAAGGCCAGTGGGCCACTCCACTGGGAAGCAGGCCACAAAGAGTAGGAGAGAGCATGACTGAGGGACAGCAACCCAGTGGGTAAACCAAATAGGGTCATGGTATCACGAAGGGTCAGAAGCCCTGAGTCCCGCCAGTCCACTCCCAGTGCACAGATGGGGACCTGAGCACAGAGTCAGCAGAGGGTTTGTCCAAGGCCAGCAGGTCACAACCCAGCTCTGTGTTCTTGAAAGCTTGCTGCCAAGAGACCCAGGGAGAATTCCACAGCAACCTCCTCCACAGACAGTGGACTGGAGGCTGAGGAGAGTGGGCTTGGCTGGTACCCACTCAGTAAATACCAGTCTGGTCCCCAAAGAGAAGCCAAGTTAGGCCCAGACCTCCAGCAAGCCTGGAGCCCACCTTGCCTGCATAGACTCCAGGAGATCGCCTGGGCTCTCTGCTGGGGCCTGCTTCCGGGGGAAGGGGGCAGGTGTGGAAGACTCGGGAACACCTGGGCTGCTGGCCTCCCATCGTGGCCGGCTGCACTGTCCCGGTTCTCACATTCCCATCCTCAGGTGTGGGCGGACCTAGGTCACACTCACCTGAGGGCCTGGACCCTCGCCCCTAGTAGCTCATGTTGCAGCTTCCAGGGCCAGCTGCATCCGGAGTCCCGCTCCTGCCCCCAATCATCCCGTTCAGCCTGGAGTGCGAAGTCCTTGTCCATTTGTGAGCAGAAGGGCTACCTCAGCCCAGGAGGCTCCACACTCTGGACTTGAGCCCCCAGCTCTGCAGAGACCCGGACAGGGAATTTGGGACCTATTATACAGACAGAAAATCTGAGGCCCTGTGAGGGGAAGGGGTAGTCCTTATTATACAGACTAGGAGTTTGTGACCCACTATACAGACAGGGAAGCTGAGGCCCCATGAGGGGAAGGGGCTAGTCCCTATGACGGAGCTGGGGTACCTGCTTTTTTGCACTAGGTCCCTGGTTTCTGGCATGGGGAAAACTCTAGGATCTTCAGGAAGGGCTTCTTGGGGGTCCTGACTCCAGGTGGGCCCCTCTTCCCCCAACCCCAGACAGCTTCCAGCTCCTTCCACCTCCCACCTGGATCCGGGTAGCCCTCTGGTTGTTTTTCTTCTCCAAAGCCTGCATCTTGCTCCTGTCACTAGCCAGGGCCAGGCAAGGAAGGACAGATTGCAGCCCCATCTGAGGGGAACCCCACCCCCATCCTCTAATGCCAACAGACACCCCCACACAGGCTTCTCCATCTGGGCAGGGCCCTGCCTGCAGAGAGAAACCCAATTTCCAACCTGGACCCAAGTCTGCCTCCCCGACCCGTGTGGATGAGGCGTCTGGGGGCTTACTAAGCGGCCTCTCCTGTGGACATGCCAGCCTCTGCAGCTGTGTCAGGGTCTTGGGATTAAAGGAGGGGCAAAACAAGACAAAGAACAGCTGGGTCCCCAAGATCCCAAGTCACACCCAACCCACTCAACAAGAAGGCAACAGGGGGACTTCCCTGGTGGTCCAGGGTGAAGACTCCAAACTCCCAATGCTCGGGGCCTGGGTTCCATCCCTGGTCAGGGAGCTGGATCCCACATGCTGCAACTAAGACCCAGAACGGCCAAATAAAAATAAGAAGAAGAAAGAAAAAGAATTATAAAAGAAGGTAGTAGGAAGCACATTGGAAGGTGTTGTGGATCGAACTGTGCCCCTGAAAGAAAAAGGTGTTTACATTCTAACCCCCAGTGCCCCAGTTGGAGTTGGGGTCTGTATGGAAGTAAATTTAAAATGAGCTCATGAGAGTGGGCCCTGTGCTGTGCTCAGATACTCAGTCGTGTCTGACTCTTTGCAACCCTTTGGACTGTAAGCCCAACAGGCTCCTCTCTCTATGAGATTTCCAGGCAAGAGTACTGGAGTGGGTTGCCATTTCTTTTCCAGGGGATCTTCCTGACCTAGGGATCAAACCCTATTAATAGGGGAAATCTGAAAACATGGGTGCAGAGAGAGTGCCTTGTTCACATGCCTCGGAAGGAGCCAACCCTGACACCTTGATCTCAGACTCCAGCCTCCAGCACTAAGAGAGTAAGTTTCTGTAGGTGAAGTCCCATTTTGTACTGGGTTATGGCAGCTCTTCCCCCAGGGCTCAGCAGTAAAGAATTTGCCTGCCATTCAGTAACCACAGGAGGCACTGGTTCCATCCCTGGATCGGGAAGATCTCCTGGAGGAGGACATGGCAACCCACTCTAGTATTCTTGCCTGGAAAAACCCATCAACAGAGGAGCCTGGTGGGCTATAGGCCGTAGGGTCGCAAAGAGTCGGGCACAACTGAAGCAACTTAGGAGGGAGGGTGGCAGCCCTAACAGGCTAACCCAGAGGGTACGTAAGATCAAAGCCCCACGGCAGCTCTTTGAGCCTAAAGGGACCCTGCTTCAGAAGAGGGACTTCTGCCTCAAAGCAGCCAGTGGCGTGGAGTGTGTAATAGTAGCAACCAACACTTTAGGACTGCGTGCCGCGTGTCCAGCACGGCGCTGAGCCTTTTACAGGCTTGTCCAGTTTAACCCTCACAGCCAGCTGCTGAGAGGAAAACTGTTACTCTTCTTGATTTTTACAGATGAGGCCCTGGGTTGGGAAGAGCCCCTGGAGAAGGGAAAGGCTACCCACTCCAGTATTCTGACCTGGAGAATTCCATGGACTCTATAGTCCACGGGGTCGCAAAAAGTCAGACACGACTGAGCGACTTTCACTTCACTTCACTTCCCAGAGAGGTGGAGTACACGAAGTCGGCACACGATAGTGTAATATGGGCTCAAGGTTTAATGAGCTCGTGGTCAGGTTCCATAGCCCACAGTCTTTTTTTTTTTTTTTTGCCTACTTGGGCTTTTATTGTTGTGGTGCACAGATCTAGTTGCCCTGTGGCATGTGGCATCATAGTTCCCCGACCAGGGATTGAACCCATGTCCTCTGCATTGGAAGGTGGATTCTTAAGCTCTGTTTTGGGGATAGTGAAGCCCACAGAATCCTGGGATTGAAAAGGAAGACAGACTGAGGAGAGACTCTGAGAAGAGGAGGGTGGAAGGAGCCTGAGGTGGGGGGTGAGACTAGAGGTGGAGAGTGCTGGGGCCCCGGGCGCCCCCGCACCGCCTGCAGCCAGTCGCTGGTGCAGCGTCAGACCCCGTCCAGCTGCTGCCCCCTCTCTCGCTGCTGTGCTTGGCCCATTGGCCACTCCACACAGGACCCTCATGAAGCAGGACCAACTTCTAGGACCCCCTCTGCACAAGCACAGGGCCTGGCGCTCATATTCGCTCACAGGTGAGTTCTTGGAGGGGCCCCCAGGCACTGGAGAGAGAGATATCACGGGGCACGGGCACGGGGCGGCAAGACCCTAGCGCCGGGGCCCACATCTACACTGGTTACAGGCCATCTGCATAGTGTTTGCACAGGGCTCCCCCGGATCCACCTCCTTCCTTCCCAGAGCCTGAATCTACCCAGAGGGCCTAGCCCTCAGTCACTATTCTCTTGGACATGGGCCACTGCACAGCCCATAAAGAGGAGGGTCCCTCCAGGCCCCCATGGAGATGTCTCCGACCCTCAGTAGTCTGGGCTGAGAAACAGACAAAAGCCGAGAATTTTTTTGTACACATGTGCAGTGCAGAACTGGTACTGCGAATTTGCTTTCTTCAGGAACTCACAGTCCTCTCAGAGCCCAGCCCTGGACCCCAGTCTGAGATCCACTGATTTAGACCAACTCCACCTTCCCTGGGGCTTCCCTGGGGGCTCAGATGGTAAAGAACCTGCCTGCAGTATAGGTTACCTGGGTTCAATCTCTGAGTTGGGAAGATCCCCTGGAAGAGGGCATGGCAACCCACTCCAGTATTCTTTTCTGGAGAATCTCCATGGACAGAGGAGCCTGGAGGGCTACAGTCCATGGGGTTGCAAAGAGTCAGACACGACTGAGTGACTAAGCACAGCACACGGCACAGCCACCTTCTCTGGGGCCTGAGGCCAGCTCATCACTGCGGCCGAGACGCCCTGTCCCTCTGCTTCAGTCACAGCAACCGAGCGACTCCAGTCAGGGTCCTGTTGCACAGCACACATCCCATCCGGGTCCTTACAGTGCTCCACCCCATGGCTCTCGGCCGTCTCCTCAACATTTGTATCTATTGCTCTGCGTCTGTGTGTGCGCACATCTGGGAGGACGTGCATGTGTCTCTGGGTGAGTGTCTGAGGTGTGTCTTGGTATGTGTGCGTGTCCCACTGTCTGCTGCCTGTGTGCATGTGCATTTGGCCAGGAGACTAAGGGAGGATGCTGGCCAGGAAGAGGCCCCCTCCAGGAGGAGCTGGAGTGTAAGTCAGGTGGACAGGGCCTGGGACCCCCAAGCCCATGCTCTGGCCCTGTCCCACCCTTCACAGCAACTTCTCACCTACTCCACTTCTCATTTGGATCAGGAACTATTCACAACACGCCCAACTCCATGTCTCTCCTCTCTGGGCCTTTTCAATAGTTCTTCCCTCTTGTTGAAATACCCTTAAAAAAAAGAAAAGGTTTCTGGCCCTGTCTCATAGCATGCAGGCTCTTAGTTCCCCGACCAGGGGTCAAACCCATGCCCCCTGTGTTGCACTCGGAGTCTTAACCTCTGGACCACCCTTTGAAGTCCTGAGATGACCTTTTTTCTTTTGCTCCTTGAAGACGCCTGGTCATCCCTCAGTGAAGATTTTGAAGCCCAGAAGCCCCCTCTCTAGGGAAGACTCTGCTGTCTGCTGCCCTACCTGCAGCTCTCAGAGTGCCTCTCACCTTATCAGGCACATTAAATTCTAACTGCCCACCTGATGTGTGCCCCCCCCCTCTATACCAGAAGCTTTAGGGGGCAGGGAGTGGTCTGCTCTGACTTCGATTCTTCTGTGTGAAAGAGGCAGGTGTGTAGACGGTGGTCAGTGCATGCATGCTGTATGAGAGAGCAGAGAATGACAGAGCATGAGCATGACAAGGAAGAGACAGAGGGAAAGGAGTGGAGGACAAAGCCAGGGGCATCCTGAGAAGGGGGAAGATTCATTGGCATGCCAGGGGAGAGGCAGGACAGTGGAGATGAAATGGGGAGGGAGAGGAAAGGGGTGGACAGATTGCACGGATCCAGGGAGGCCAGACCCTATTCTGCCTCTTAAGCCTCTGCGGTTTTTCCTTTGTAAATTTCAGGGCCACTGCTGCCTGCTGCCAGCATGCCCTCCAGTACTCAACCACCTTCTCAAGAGGCCTGGGATGTGATTCTTCCTCCTCTAGCTCTTTCCTGAGGGGCATGGGTAGCTGCTAGACCTTGAGTGTGCTCGTAGTAGGAATGGGGCAGTCTGAGCGCCGCATGGACCTCAGATCACTTTGTTTTCACCCATGTTCAATGATTCCTGTCCAAGTTGCATGGATGTCCTCACTGTGTCCTGATGGCGGGGATGGGGAGTGGGGCAGACAGCTCCATCATGCCTCCCTGCACACATGAAGCCCTCTGTCCTGAGCGCTTCCACTCCCAAGCATCCTGACTTGAGGTCAGCAGCTAAGGTTACCTCACCTCCCTCCGGCTTGTCCCTGGGCTGGCAGGTGGGGCTCAGCCATGAGGAGGGGAGCCAGGACTGGTTGGCACTGACAGGTTTCATACATGCTCCCAAGAATGATCCAGAATGTGAAATCCAGGAGTATTGATACTTGGGAAAGGGCATCTGGCCTTTGCCACATGATTTGGGGTTTGGGGTTCTGGTCTCCTCTCCTTTACCCGTGGTGACAGAGGCTGGCCCACCTCCTGCCTACAGGCCATCCCACCAGTGTGAGAACAGCACCCCATACCCCAGCCCAGCTTGGACACTGAGGGGTGGGTCAGCCTTCTGGCCCAGGGCTGCCCCCGGCGCTGCTAACAGCACCAACTTCTCCCCAAGCAGCTAGACACACTCTGCTTCCAGGGCCACACAAGGCTGTCTTTTCACCTCACAGCTGCTCTAAGTAGGCCCCTAGCTATTGGTGGCCCTGGCTCAGTTCCTCTGAGAGTCTCTTGTTCACCTGTGCAAACCCCCACTCTGCGCAGAGTCATGATTCAGCCTCAAGGCCAGGGAGGGTCTTCCCTGCCTGGGATCTGTCTGCTCAGGCTAGCCCATGGGCCTTTAGCCCTGAAGCTTCCTCCTCATGAGTTCTTGACCTCCACATCCTCTGAGACTCAACCCTTCCAGGAGCCGTCCTCTGACCAGCCCAGCCCAGCCCATCTCAGAACTCTAGGCTTCAACACTGGACCAAATGATTTAAGGCTGGACAGGTCCTCGATGCCCACCAGCAGAGGGTGCTGTTTCAGTGGACCTACAATGTGAACCATGCTCACCAGAGTAGAGTTGTGTGGGGGCCCTGCTCCAACCTATCCCTCCTGATCATTCTCTTTTCCATGGTGTCCTTAGGGCCCCTTAACCTCAGGATCCCCAAGGACAGGGCCAAGACCCCCCTGCTTCTCTGCCCCCGGCACAGGTGGGTACAGCCTGGCTGAGTTAGTACCTGGATTCCTTGCAGGGCTGACAAGTTCCCTGTTGTGGCCCCCCCCAGGGTGAGTATCAAAGGGGCTGCTGGAAGGTTGAGCATCTGCAGGCATCTCAGCCACCCCCATCAAGACTGTCTGGGCCCTGAGGCCCTCCTACCACGGCTCCTGGCCTAGTACCAGCATCTCCTTCAGGTACACTCAGCCTAGGGGCTCCTCCCAGTCCTCAGACCCACTGTTAGGACCTGAACAAGCTCTTCTCTGCCCTCTCGACTGTTCTCCCATCTGAACCTGGAAAGGAGTCAGCTGGATGATGGCAAATTCTTCCCAAATATAGGGAGGGAGTGTCCCTCTTGGGCTGAACAGCATCTCCTGCACCGCCCTCCTTCCCTAGCTACTGCTCCAAGAATGAAGACCTGGGAATGAAGTATAGGGAGGGCTGAAGGTGTAGGAGGGCTAGTGTTCAGGGCCATACCAGGCTCCCACTTGAAGGGGACCTCTGGTCATCCCTACCTCAGGGGCCCCCAGGGCCAGGGGACTGTCAGCTCATCCGGTCCAGACACACCTGAGCCTTCGTCACTTCTGTCTGCAGTAGCAGGAAAGTGGGAACAGAAGGGGCTCTCTGCCCATCCTCTGCCACTCCACCCGCTCCCATCTCCCGGCACCATCATTTGTCTTCTGTGTCCTTGTCTGGCCTCCTCCACTCCTTCTGTCCCTATGATTCCTACAGCTGGTGCCTCTCTTGCTCCAGGCAGGCCACAGAGCATTCCACCTGCTGTGTCGGTGGGGGGGGGGGGGGGAGGGCTGAAGGCAGCACCAAGCCCTGGCGAGGGCGGGTCCAGCCTCACCACACACATCCCCACCCCGGCAGGGCAGTGTCTGTAGCCCCTGATAAAGCAGTCCTGCCAACCCCGCCAGCTGTGATAAGCCTAGCTGGGGGCCCCGTAGGGACCTGTGCCCTGAGGCTCTGAGGAGCTGCCCAGCCGTTGTCATTGCCAGTTACAGATGTGAAACCCCCCCACCACCTCCAGTTGGACTCAAGACCCATCCCCTTCTCCCCCGAGCTCCTCATGGTTCTGGAGCTCCAGGAAAAGTACAGGGGATCCTGTTGTGGGATGCTGGAGAGTTGGCAGGCAGGTCAACTGGGTCCCCAGGATCCCCCCTGGCCTGGTAGGGAGCCATGGCTGTAGAAGGGTCAGCTGTGGGCTGAGACCCCCAGGCCACTACAGGCTTAGGTACCTAGGCCATTGTAGGTGGCTCACATGGAGCAGGGGTGCTGGATATCTCCCCCAGAAGCCTCAGTTTGCATAACCCTCTCTCCCTCCCTGGGGACTGAAGCTTCACCAGGGGTGACTGGGCTTCTGAGGAAACTCTGCAGTCCACTGAGCTAAAACCAACTACCTCCCTCCCTCTTACCCTCCTTGGGAGGGGAGGGGCAGAGGTTTCCCAGTCCGTCCTTTGCATCTCTCTGCTGCTCCCAGCCTCACCAGGCAATGCACCAGATACCTCCAAGGGGTCCATTCACAGATGACACTTTCAACATGGTAGCCCTGTTGGGGACTCCATTTCCCTCTGTCTCCTTTGGAGCCCTAGACCCTGACAAGACTTCTTCCTGAGAACATGACATGAGACATGGGCCCCAGCCCGGAGCATTCTGGGGTTTTCAGTCTAGTAAGGGGAGTTTGTTTGCTCAGGCAACATCCTTGGGGCTCTGGAGCAGCAAGGAGGATCAGGGGGAGAGGACCAGAGTCTTACTTTCTGCTTCAGAGCCAGAAGCTCACTGGGCCCTGCTGAGTCCCAGCTCGCGTTCCCACCTCTTCAGCGCCTGTGCTTGCTCAGACAGGGCCTCCAGTGCTGCCCACAGGCAGCCTGCTAGCTTGGCCCACTGCCACCTGCTCTCTGCCAGCTACACCCATCTCTGCCTCTAGTCTTGCTCAGGAGCCCTGTCTGAGCACCTGCCAGGAAAAGAGCAGGCAGGCTTCGACAGGGGCCCCAGAGCCTGCCACGCCCGCCTCCCGTACATTCACCTGCATCCTTTAGTGGGGCTCAGCGGCAAGCACACTCCAGTGGCCAGGGGCAATGGGAGTGCTGGGGACAGCAGGCAGGGCCAGGCATCAGTTCGTGGGGTTCTGCTTCCATGGGTCCTGACAGCAGGACAAAGGGGAGGCCCTTCCTCAGATGTGGAAACTGAGGCCCTGGGGCTGAGTGGGCACCTAAACCCTTCAACCCCAACCTTTCGCCCAGTATACTCCCTGATGATTCAGATTTAAATAAACACCAGCCTCAACATCACTGAACAGTTCTCAGTTCCAACAGATTCCATGATCTGTGGGTACTGACTATAGCCTGGCCTGTGCTAAACAACCCCGGGTTCATTTGATCCTCCCGAGGTTGGGGTAGAGGGGCAGAAGTTCAGAGTTTGGGATTCATTTGCCCCAGGTCGCATAGGTAGTCAGTCTACCGCAACCTGGGCCCACGTTCCCCCACTCTGCTGCTCTCCTTCCTAGTGTGGGAGTATAGCAGTGGCAGGGGGCAAGGGAACATTTGGGGAGATGCTATATTTTAGCTCTGATATAGGGGGTCAGAAGCCCTTGGTTCAAGTCCCTGTTTCAGCACCTCTCCAGCTTTCATGGCTTCAACTGTAAGATGGGGGCCTTACCCACAACTGACCCGCCGACTCCTCACATACATTCCCAACCCGCCCCTGCTTGGGATGTACCTCCCCCCACCAGGCCCTCTCCCTTCTAGGCACCTTGACTCTCCTCTCCCGACTCCAGGCTCAGGTTCCTATAGCTCCCTCCCGAGCTGTCTCCCTCAGGTTCACCATCACACAATCATCTCCAAAATGGACCTGAGGACAAGCCCCCACCCCCACCTCCCATGTCCTGGCACAGCACCCATAACTCCACCCTGGCTGGGTGCTCTGTCTTTCCCACTTAGAGGCAGGGACTCTATGGGAAGCCCCCAGCCCTTACTGAGACCTTGAGCTTGCCTGGCTTGGTTTGAGGGTAAGGACTGAGGGTTTACCGCAGGGGGTAGTGGCACAGGCCGGGCTGTTGAGCTCCTGTGGCCAGTGCAGAGAAAGCACAGCCACCAAGGGCTGTGGGAGCAGAGAGAAGGGAGCTTGACCCTCCCTGGGAGCTCCCAGGAAGGCTTTCCCTACATGACCCTTGGGCTAAGGCCTGAACGTGAATTAACTGTCCTGGAAAGGGCAAAGATGGATGTGGCAGACAGCAAGAACAGCAGGACAAGGAGGGGATCAGAAAAGCTGGGGTCTGGAGAGAGAGGTAAGCTGAGCCAAGAGCCCAGGGGGGCACAAGGCAGATGAAAGGGGCCAGAGTTTCTGTGGGGCTCAGGTGGCTAGTGGCAGGGTGCAGGGCAGAGGCATCTCCTTGGTGTGACACAGAAAAGACTTGACGGGCATATGGGTTGAGGCTCTGAGAAAGAACTTGGACCTAAGGGGTGGAGGATGTGGAGTAAACCTCTGCAGTTGGCCCAGGCCCTGAGCTTCTCAGCCATCCATTGCCAAGGTCTCAACCATCCAGCACTGGAGGAATGAAGGGTGTGGGGTGGGTGAACTAGGGGTGAAGGAGTTGCCCATACTTTACTTTTTCCAAGTGCCCGATACTCTGCCTTTCTTCTAGATGTGAGTTCTTTTAGGAACAGAGAAAAGAATGAGGCTCTAAGGTAGAATTTCAGGCAGGATAGCTGCTGGACTTAAGATTTTAGAGAGGGAGCTGGGAGATGGCACTTATTCTACTTTAAAAAACATTTTTTTTTAAATTTATGTTATGTGGCAGCCTGGATGGGAGAGGAGTTTGGTGGACAATGCATGCTCAGTCTCTTTGTTGTGTCCAACTCTTTGTAACCCCATGGAGTAGCCCACCAGGCTCCTCTGTCAATGGCATTTTTCAGGCAAGAATACTGGAGTGGGTTGCCATTTCCTCCTCCAGGGGATCTTCCCACCCAGGGATCAAACCCAAGTTTCCTGCGTCTCCTGCATTGGCAGGCAGATTCTTTACCACTGAGTCACCTGGGAAGCCCTCCTTTAAGTTAATTGCCTTCAATAATGCTACCAGAAAAGCCACATTCTGTTTGGCTGTGTATGTATGGTTGAATCCCTTGTTCACCTGAAACTATCACAATGTTGTTAATTGGCTATACCCCAATACAAAATAAGACGTTTAAAATATAAATTACAGTGCCAACCCTTTCCAAAAGTATAACCAGAAACTTAAAAGAGAAAATAATTTTATTACTTTTTAATTCTTTGGTTGCACTGGGTCTTCGTTGCTGCATTCAGGCCTTCTCTAGTTGTATTGAGTGGGGGCTACTCTTCCTTGGGGTGCACGGTCTTCTCATTGCTTGGCTTCTCTTGTTGCAGAGCAAAGGCTCTAGGTGCACGGGTTTCTGTAGTTGCAGCTCTGGGGTTCTAGAGCTCTGGCTCTAGCTCCAAGATATGTGGAATCTTCCTGGACCAGGGATTGAACCTGTGTCCGCTGCATTGGCAGACGGATTCTTATCCACTGTGCCACTAGGGAAGTCCTCTATTTTGGTCTGAAAAAGAAAGCTCTGCTTTTTTCCTGGGTTCTCCATAGTAGGAGGACTAGTGGGAAGAGGGCCCGACTTACCCTCTCAGAGCCTAGTGCCCACCGTAGGGCTAGGGACAGGAACCTCTCTGAGCTGCTCCTCCCTCAGTTGCTAACGTGATTCCGGCTTCCAGGAGCCACAGGATCTGCGGGCAACACGAAGAGGTGGGAGGAGATATCAGAGTCCTCCCACCCTGACTTGAATGGATGAAACTCTTAGATGAAACCTGGCTTTGTGGCCACAGGCCATGGGCCAAGCTTCGAGGCCCAGGCAAGAATGGCAGTTCGGACTCCTAAAGGCGCAGGATCTAGGGGCGCAGGCTTCCGGGCTCTCGGTCATCAACTGCACACTAGAAGCGGTTCCTGAATTTCCATACTGGGGAGTTGGGTGCATTTGGTTGGAGGGGGACCGGGAGCCGGTTTTCAGGCTGCAGTAGTGTAGCAAGCACCCCGTTTTTACTTCCGTTGTTTACTTCCAGTAGGAATGGTGAACTAGTGGAGTTTTGGGGGTACTCAGCACTCGCTCAAGCCACGCCGTCAGACGCCAGTTTAAAAAAAGAGCCAGAGCTTAGACACTGGAGAGCTCCGTACTCCGAGGGGGCGGCTCCGCTCCTACAGAGCTTGGTTGGCTGGGAGGCATCGCCTCGCGTCAGGGGCGTGCCCAGCTCTCCTTGGGGCGGGACCGGGACGGGGCCAGGGAGGGGGCCGGCGGGTACCGGGCTTCCGCGGTGTGGTCTCCCGGGGAGGGGCGGGGTCTGGAGGGGTGCTGTATCCCTGGCGTGGCGCGGGGACAATTAGAAGCCGCTTCGCTTAGCGACGCCAGCGAGAGCCGGGGGCGGGGCGTGCACGCTCACAAACCCAAAAGACCCGACCTCACTTCTGTCATCTGGAAAACAGGGCCTCGTTAACCCTGGCCGAGAGCGGAACTGCGGCTAGGCGGGGCTTTGGCGAGCCGCGGTAGAGAGGTTCACCGAGTGACTCAATGCGAAGCTGCAGCCGGGGGGTCTGGCCGCGGCGGGGCGCAGGGCTTTTCCTTGGTGGGGGCTTATGAACTGAGAAAAAACGCTGGTCCGCTTACTACCATCCTCCAAGGATGCTCTAGGAAAAGGACACACACACTGTCCCCCTCCTTTCTTCCAGCCCGCGCCCCATCAGAGACCCCGCGTACAAGACTGCCCGGTATCTGCTCAAACTGCTGTGCACCTACAGTAGAGCTTGGGTGTGCCGCCACGGCTTAAAAAAAAACCTGCACAAAGAAGACGGTCTCGTTTGCTTCGTCCACAGAACCGGTAGTTGGGACCGTCTTCTCGAGTCTCCGTGATCTTTGGCGCCCTCCTGGGCCCCGGAGCCAGGCGTTGCGCTCAAGCCCCGCCTGGTTTTCGCGGAGGCGACAGCGAAACAATGCCCTCCTCCCGGAGCGCAGGAAGGCACGGGCGGGGTTGGGGCTCCCCCTCTGGGCTCCCGGCGCCGTCCGCCGCGGACCGGGCCCCCGTCGCGTCTTTAGGGCCTACGTGCGACGCGACACGGCGGGAGGGCGGACCGCGGTCAAGGACTTCCCCTCGACCGCACAGGAGCCAGGTCCTGCCGCGGCCCCGCGGAGCCCGACCGAGAAGACAGGTCCTCCAGAGCCTTCGAGTCGGGGGCTAGAGCGGCCGGGGGCCGAGCCAGGTCTGGTCCCGGGCGGAGGACGGCTGCGTCACGCGAGGGGCGGGGCTGCCGCGGGCGAGGCCGGAGCCGGAAGCGGAAGCGGCGCTCGGAGCGGGGAGTGGGGCCTAGCAGCCGCCTGAGCCTGGGAGACCGTGAGTGCGGGGTCCGGGCCCGCGACGGGAGCAGGGGCGGGCGGTGAGTCGGCGGGGCGAGCGCGCTCGGTGTGGGTCCCGGGGCTCTTGGTTCGGTCTCGGGCTACTCCCCTTCGTTTTCTCCTCGGCCCACCTCAGGCCGCGGCCCCGACCTCTCACCCCTGACCCGCCGCCTCTTCCCCAGAGGGCGATCACCACAGACCCCGACCGCTCGCTCCCGCGGGTCGGCGTCCGAGCCGGAGAGGCCTCTGAGGCGCCTGCAGGGAGCCATCCAGTTTTGGCCCTGCAGCCTGCCCGCGGAATGGGGTCGGGGCCCTACCTGGGGTACCTGGAGGGGTTTTCAGACCCTCCCTCCCGCCGGCTCGAGGCGTAGTTCGCAAACACCTCTTCCCCGCGGGGCTTGGAGTTTGAGTCCGGCCCTGGCCTGCCTCCCCCGCCCCCCGCCCGCCCACCCCCGTCTCCTCGCCTCCACTGGCGGCGGTTACGGGGGACGGGGCTCTGAGATCTCTGGGGCCCGAGCGTCAGGAAGGGACGCGAGCGAGGGCCGCAGGCCCCCTGCTTGTTTTGTTGTGATGATGGATCCGCTCCAGCCCTGAGGAGGGGCCATGCCAAGCTGACAGTACAAATGCCCGGGCTGCTCTTCGCTCCGGGAGTCTCTGTGCTTTAGTTCCGGGTGCGGGTGTCCTGGTGCGGAGCTGGGGTGGGAATCGCCTGAGCCAGGGCTCCGTCGAAGCGGAGTTGGCAGCCTTCCAGCTTCCCTCCTCCATGCCCTTGAAAAGGAGGAGCGTTTCACCCGGTGGTGGCGGCTTGCAAGGTGGCAGGTTTGAGGTTGCAGTGGTGGGGCAGCGTCAGCCAAAAATAACCGTGGGGCGCTGGGGTGGCAGGGATCCGGGAGGGCAGCCGCTGACCTGGCTGGCTGCTCTTCTTGTCAGCCCAGTTCTCTGGCCAGGAGCAGCAAATGAGATGTAAGCCTGTGCTCAGAAAAAAGCTGGCATCCTCTGCCTGGTTTTCTTCGCCTTACCTTTTTCTTCCTTGTGCAGGGCAGAGCCTTCCAGAGCTTAATTGTGGCCCTTACCTTCTTTTAACAACCTGTTTGCAGAGGTCTAAGAATTAGAGATAATTGATGAGAAATGGGCCCTAGAGCCCTATCTGGAAATAATGAGCATCTGGTATTTCCAATATTTCACCTGCCTAGAATATGTTAAAGGAAGTTATATTCTCTATGATTGCCTTGTGTGTGGTATTTGATATAGCTCTTGTACTTGTCCTCTCCTTTGCCAAATTGGCTGGGAGGTCGTGTTATCTCCATTTTCCAGATACGGTAACCAGGGCCCAGAGTGACTTGTATAAGGTTAAGAGACCGGTAAGCAGCAGCACTGGGATTTTGTTCAGGGTTTTCTACCCAGAGCTCTCTCTCCTCTGGTTCCTTGGAAGGGACTTTTAAAATGTCCTTAGGTGGCGCTAGTGGTAAAGAACCCGCCTGCCAATGCAGGATTGTAAGAGCAGGTTCCATCCCTGGAGATCACCTGGAGAAGGGCATGGCAATCCACTCCAGTATTCTTGCCTGGAGAAGCCCATGGACAGAGGAGCCTGGCAGGCTACAACCCATAGGGTCACAGAGTCAGACATGACTGAATTGACTTAGCATGCACACACGCAATGCTCTTAAGGCATTTAACACAGACCCGGAGGTGTTACCTGGAACCTTTTTAATGTTGTTAGTGAAAAGCTACCTTCAGTATGTCCTGTGGGCCCAGACCTGTGCTAGGCATTTGACCTTAAGGCATGTACTAGGCATGTTACTTAAAGGGTGGCATAATTTAATCCTCACAGGGCCCTGTAAGAAATTACTATCCCTGTGTTGCAAGAGGAAGCTGAAGGTTGGAGTTGTTTAATAACTTATCTAAAGGCACAGCTGGAAGTGGCGGTGCCACGATTCAGATTGACTTCTCTCTGACTCTGAAGCTGTGTTCTTCCCATTAACATGACCATGTCTGTACATGAATCTTCTAGGTCCCAGGAGGGAGTCTTTGGCCTGTTGTGGACTAGACCAGGTCTTCCAGGTCTGATGCTTTGCCCAGTGAGGATGGGCAGTACCTCTGTTCTGGTCACTGGAGCATCTTCGGTGTCACTTAGTGAGATGTGAGATACTACCTTCATTCCGTTACTTGGGGACCTGACCCAAACATAATGGCAGGGAAACAGTGAAACATTCATCTGCTGACCACCAAAACAGAACTGCAGTCTGAGCTCTTGAGCTGTTACAAAATATTTCCAAGGGTTGCTGGGACCTAGACTTTCAGGTAGAGGGCAGAAGTCAGCTGCTAGCCAGGAGATTGAGGGCAGTGACTTTGTTGGGATCCCAGGAAAGCTCCCAGGTGTTTTGTCAGATATGCTTTGGTGACTTGCTCATTCAAGGAGAGCTGTTCCATCCTTTTCTCCTCCAGACAGACCCTTCTCATGAGATAGGGCAGCCTCAATGCATTTGTCCAAAATGTGCTTCATCAGGCAAGCCCAGGACTGACCACCATTGGTTGGCTATGGCCAAGTGAATGATTGGGAGGGAGGCTGGCTATAGTCTCTGACTGAGCCCGCCCAAGGAGGCAATGTCAGGTTTTGGGGTATGGGTGGAACAGAGAGCTGGCCTCACATAGCTCATGGCTGAACCAACCTGCCAATTTCCTGTGGTGAACCTAAATTCCCACTGAACTAGGAATAGTGAGGTGGGGCCATTTTGGCCTGCCTCTCTGAACACAGAGGCTGCCAGACAGACAGCCTTCTGGCTCCTCCTGAGATGGGCACAGAAGAGAGTACTGGAGCAGGGGATTTAGAAGAGGAAACAATAATGGTCCTGTTGGGGGTGAGGCACTGCCTGGGTAGGGCACCAGTGGCAGGTGGTTTAAGGGTGCTAAATAGGCCTCAGGCAACTAACTTGGTGGCTCTGAAGACCCCTGGCATCTTTACTGATTCTGAGACTAAATTTAGACCAACAAGGGCTGGATAGACCCCATATCTGCTTGAGCAGACCCTCAGGTGGGCTCGGGAATGTTTTGGGGCCCCTCTTTGTCCGACGGCTAGTCTTCTCATTTCTGCCTGTGGCTCCTCACACTGGTTTGTGGTCCTTGCTACTACAGCTCCGGGCCTCAGCCAGGCAACTTGGCTTCTCAAACTCGAGGTCTTTCACCCCTTGCTCCTGTGCGTTGGCTCCCTGCCAGCAGCCTTGACTCTGACCTCTGGCCCAACAGACCAGGCCTTTCACAGGACCCTACAGACAAGCAGGAGGGGATTGAGCACAGAGGCCCCCTTTCTTCTTGGGGTCTTCTGTGGTGGTGCTCACCAGCCCCTTCCTGCAGTCTGCCTCAACACCAGTCCTGGCTCATCTGGTCCCTGGGTGCTCAGGCCACCAGGCCAATGATGCTTTGTTGGGGAGGCAGCTGTTTGTTTGTTCACCAGCAGAGAAGGGTGTTACCCATTGTCTGCTGTTTGACCAGTGTGACCTCAGAGTTCTTCATCACTTCATAAACCCCTGGGAGGGGCTGCCCCCAAACAGAACAATGGGCCTCTTCTTCAGGAGCACCTAGGCAGCCCAGTGGCTGGCTGCGTGTTCAGCAGGGCTTTCTGTTTCTTGTGGCCTAGATGCATCACTGTAAGCGATACCGCTCCCCTGAGCCAGACCCATACCTGAGCTACCGATGGAAGAGGAGGAGGTCTTACAGTCGGGAGCACGAAGGGAGATTGCGATACCCATCTCGAAGGGAGCCTCCGCCCCGGAGATCTCGGTCTAGAAGGTGAGAGGGAATTAGGTTGGAAGAAAGGACTCCTTCCCCCTTGGGCTAGGGAGATAGTCTGGAGGCTTGTGGCACCCTGGGCCTCTTCAGGTGACTGCCGCCTCTGCCTGGCTGCACCTGGATCACTACCCTGTCCTTTTCCGTCTCCTTCTCTGATCTCACCTGCATTCCCTGGCCTCAGTTCACCGCCATCCTTGCCACCCCTTCTTTCTCTGTCCTTGAGTCTTCCTTCTCCTAACATGTTCCCCGTTTTGTAGGCCAGCATCTCCCCTGCTAACCTCTGAGCTTTCCTCAGTGTGGTTTAGGAACATCATCTCAGCCCTTTCCAGAGGTTGATCTCTGGTCTTATCTCAGCCCCTAGGCCAAAATTATAGTTTCAGCAGGCCACAGAGAGCTCTGTGATGGAGGAGCCCTCAGAGGCCCTCCGCCATGCCCACCTTCCCCGTGCTCTGCCTCCTGCGGCCCTGGAAGGATGCCGTCAGGAGCCCCGGCTCTGGAGACTGGAGGTCACGTACACGTGCTTCCCCTCCCCACCTCCCATAGTCCGGATGCCTCTGCTCCAACAGGTGACCCTTGTGAGCCCTTTGCAAGGACCCCACCACACAAGTCTTGCCTGGCAGCAGGAGCCTGCTTGGGGGGAGGAAGTTCTGACCAGTTGACTCTCGGCAGCCATGACCGCCTGCCCTACCAGAGGAGATACCGGGAGCACCGTGACAGCGACACATACCGCTGTGAAGACCGCAGCCCATCCTTTGGGGAGGACTACTATGGATCTTCACGTTGCCATCATCGCCGGCGGTCACGGGAGAGGGCACCGTACCGGACCCGCAAGCATGCCCACCACTGCCACAAACGCCGCACCAGGTCTTGTAGCAGCGCCTCCTCGGTGAGTGGTGGCTGGGGCTCGAAGGCCTCGTCTCTCTCTAGCCTTCTCTCAGGCTGGCTGGTCTGGTGAGTACTGCCAGCCATACACACGCGCATTTGGTGTGTGTGTGTGTGTGTGTGTGTGTGTGTGTGTGTGTTGTCTGGTCCAGTTGCAGGGCTGAGCAGGGGCCCAGCTCCTCTGTCTTCTGGCCCACTGGCAGTGGCAACTTAGGCGTTCTGGTTCCGGCGCTGGCTGGCCCCTGGCCTCCCTGTCTCCACACTGCTCCAGGCACAGGCCACGTGTGTGAGTGGCCAGGGACACTTCTTCAGGATCCTAGTAGGGTTGCTGGTATGTGGTTTGGAGCTGTTTGACCTGGTCCTTCCCACCCAGAGATTGCCCCGCCACACAGCTGAGTGCTCTGACTGGTGTGAACTGCGTCCACCTCTGCAGTCTCCTCTCCACACTCCTCACCAAAGGCCTGGAGGCTGGAGTGCTCATGGGTGGAGGGCGGGGTCCGCCTGTCAATGAGCTTGGACCAGGACCTGCCCTCTGACCTTCAGGCACGCCCTCTTCAGCCTGGCCTCTTCACGTGAGGGGCAGTCAGGGCGAGGGGGATGAGCTGCCTGTGGGTGGGGCATGTGAAGAAAGGGCAGAAAGGCCCCCAGCTCCAGGCCGTGCCCAGTTGCAGGTCACGTGCCCAGAGCAGGGCTGGAAGCATTCTTACTGTGGAGTGTTATACAGATCTCTGCTGAGACCGGCAACCTACTCTGCGCTCAGCTCTCTGGGAAGGAAGGCCAGTTGTGTGTCTTGGAGGGTATATACCGTCTTGTCTTCCCTTCCCGGCCCTCTTCCCTCGCTCACTGGCTCCCGGCCGTGAGGCCCCTGAGGAGTAGTGGTGCAGCAGTGGAGGGGGGCCAGGTGTCTTCTCTGCCAAGCTTTCCCGTGACTTCTCTGAGTGGCTGTGGGTTGAGGGTTGACCGGGCATCCAGCATGGCCTGGTACCCTCTCTGCACACTGCCACAGGTGTGTGGCTCTGCTTCTTCTCCTTTTGGTGGCCTTTGTTGTCATGAGGCTCAGGTTGGGTCTGGCCTGTCAGTCACCTCGGTGCCAAGGCCAGGGCAGGAGCTGGCTTGGGGCCTGTGTGGGCCGTCGTGGTGGTAGGCCTTGGAGAGTCGACCGGCCCAGAGGATCAAGCATTCCTTCTCCTCTGGAGGCTGGTGGTGCAAGGGCGGCCGATGGAAGGCTGGTTCTGCTGGTGTGCTGAGTCTGGCCACAGATGCCGTCTAGGGGCAGGTGGCAGCTGTCGGGCGTGTGCAGGACCGCGTGGGCAGACAGACTGTGCATTCTGCAGCTGAGCCAGAGTGGCCTCTGACCATTCTGGATGATCGGACCAAGGCTCGGCTCGGCGACTTCTTGCACCCTTCTCACTGCGTCTTCACCCTGGCTGAAGCCGACACGGGAGGGCCGGGAGGGGGAGACTCAGTGGAGGAGGGAGTCAGGCCTGCGACTCTCCACATGGCCCAGCCCCTTAGCAGCAGAGGCTGGGCGTCTTTCTGAGAATTTGCGGCGCCTTTCTCTTAGATAATGTCCGAGTTTTCTTTACATACCTGTAGCTGTTTTTACTTTTCTGTTTTTGAAGTCAGTTTGTGTCTTGACGTGTCCCTTGCAATATCCCTATCGTTATATATGCTGTGTGCCTTATGAAATGCTGGGATCTGGAAAATCCAATCAACCAACCCACCGGCTCCTCACCGTCTCCACCTCTGCCTTTGACTGACACCTCAATCTGTCAATCGGAACCGCCTACCATGCGATTGGTCGGATGGCGTTTCGGGGGGCGGTGCATGCAGAGAAGCCAACAGAGCAGTAAGCGCAGCAGCCGGAGTGTGGAAGATGACAAGGAGGGCCACCTGGTGTGCCGGATCGGCGATTGGCTCCAAGAGCGATGTACAGCCACCTTTCGTAAAACTTTACCTCTCTACTTTCTATCCCCCTTGTTAGACGAGACCTCTCCTGCCCGAGGGGCCTCTATTGCGCGTGGTGCCTTAGAGGGGCCACCAGTAATTGCCTGAATGACACAGACGCTAGCAACTTCTGTTTTTAAGAGTGTATCAGTGAGAAAGAAACCTTTTATGTTTTTGAGAATTTGAATGCTGTGAACTTTCAGGAGATGCCGGCCCTCCGTCCTCCAGGTTCTCATGCCCTGTTTCTTTTCTCTCCTAGATGAGATTGTGGGGAACCTGGGTGAAGGCACCTTTGGCAAGGTGGTGGAGTGCTTGGACCATGCCAGGTGAGCTGTCTTCCTGGGAAGAGCTGGCCCGAGATTCTTGAGGGTGGTGGCCGAGCATAACCTTTTTCTCTTCAAAGAGTTGCACGAAAGCTCCTGTGCATGTTGGGTTTTTGCTGATCCCCTAAAATCTGGAGAAATTGCTGGGCTTCCTGGGCATGTGGCATCTCTGCCTAAGAACTGGTGGTCACTGGATGGTGCTATTCCAGTTTCCCCACTTCCTCAGGGCTGTGGTGGAGATCAGAACAGGGCAAGACCCTGGGCCCTCCATAGTCTGGATCTGCTTCCTGTGAACCCTGTTAGGGGCCTGGCAGGGGTTTGAGTGTACTGCTGAGCCCAAATCAAGCATAAGCCTCCACCCTCTGGAGGTCTGAGAGGCCATGCAGGCCCTCGTTGAGTGGAACAAGACCCTGGGCTTTCTCACCAAGCGGGCTGCTGCCTTCTGCAGTGTGGCTAGGGGTTGGGCCCCTTCGAATGTGCTCAGGTATAGCAGGGGTACACCTGTGTATGTTGGGATCCTGCTGGGGGTCCCTTGCCATTCCTTGAGACCAGAACCCTTGCCTCCTCTCCCTTAGGCTGGGAGGCCGCCGCCTGTGCACCCACTGCCTTCACGCCTTAAATGGCCTCTCTTGGGTGCCACTTTGGCCAGAAAGTGCTTGTGTCCTTGCTGTCTCATTTGAGCCATGTGCTGCCTGTACGTGATTCTTGTATGATTTTAGGGATGCTCAGGGTCTGCCTGTGTCCCCCAGCTCTCGAATGGAGGAGCTAGGTACTGCTCTGCTTGGCGCTCCCATGTTGAGGGGTGCCTGGAAAGGACAGTTAAACCTAGCAATTCAGCCAGCCACATGACCCCAGTTTAAGGAAGTGATTATTACCAACAAAGCTTCCCTGGGCACCCAGTTCCCATTTAAACACCCTTCAGACCCCATGTGGCCCAAGAAGTTAGGGCTGGGACCGGTGGGCATTAAGGACATGTAGATTATACAGTGGTGAGAGGTGGCAGGTCTGAGAGCTGTGCCACTTGGGGGCTCTCTGGGTTGTCACTCTGAGCAGCTAGATGGGAAGCGGGCCTTTGAAATCACTAAAGGGCAGGCCCAGGGCTCAGGGAACCTTTAGAGAGTCGAGAGGGAGTTGGCCAATGGGCTTGTTGTGAAAAGGCAGAATTCAGCTCCACAAAAGGGCCGCCCAACTCTGGCAGTAGCTGTGTGAAATTGATGAGCTCGTCTCAAGGGTCAGAATGCTATTGAAGAATGCTGTTCCATGGGTCTGGAGTTATGGCTTTTCCTCTGAGGTCCTTTCCTACCCTGAAAATCAAGGAAAATGGGATGAGAAAAATGCAGGGTGTTCTCGAAGATGCCTCTGCCCTTTGACCTGTGAACCTTTCTGGCACCAAGGCCAGCTTCCCACAGGCCTTAGGCCACACACTTGTGCGCCGGGGCTTATCACTCCAGTTTCCCACTGGGCATCTGAGCACTGGCTCTCCCTTCCTGTGTTGGGCCTGGCAGTCTAGCCTCCCCAGTTATTCTCTGCTGGGCACCTGCATGAGGCGTACAGGGGTGGTGCTGGGGGTAAGGTGGGAGGTGTGAAGCAGGAATTATTAAAGTCCTCATTGGACTCTGAATAAGGGTTCCTGGCACTCGGGGATCTCTGAAAAGTGCCATGGCTGGTATTGAGGCAGGTGGGGCCAGGGGGGCGCTAAGGGATCAGTCCTGGGCTTCAGTGAAAGGGAAGAGCCTGCTGGCACCTTCCCCTCCTGCCAGGCTCTCACTCCTTCCTGGAACTCCAGGAGGAGCAGTTTGTGTAGAGTTGGTGATGTGCTCAGAAAAGTCAGGAGGTGCTGCAGAGGGTTCTGAGTGGGATGGCCTGGCCAGGGTCAGGGCTGACTAGCCTCCAGGTCAGGTTACTGAGCAAGCTCTAGGGCTGGTGCCGGTCAGCAGGATAGGGAGCGGGCAGCAGCTGAGATCATAAAGACCTAAGACGGGCACAGTGGTCAACAGCAACTTGGTATTGCACAGGTAGAAGTCTGGAGTTGCGTGGGGCAGGCTGGGCATCAAGAATCTGCTGTCTTCAGGGCAGCCCTGTTCTTGGAGTCCTAAGTAGCATTTGCCAGGAGTTGCTGGGTTGGGGTGGAGGGTGGGGGAAGGGCTGCATAGCTTCTCATGAGGACTGCTGCTTCCTTCCCCGGCCCAGAGGGAAGTCTCAGGTTGCCCTGAAGATCATCCGCAATGTAGGCAAGTACCGGGAGGCTGCCCGGCTAGAAATCAACGTTCTCAAGAAGATCAAGGAGAAGGACAAAGAGAACAAGTTGTGAGTATCGGCAGGAGTGGGCGGGAGGCTTCCGGGGTCAGCGTCAGCCCAGTCCAGCAGCACAGCCCACTGGGACTGAGCAGGGCCCTCTCGCCAGGTTGGCACCATGCCTTCTCCCCACAGCCAGAGCCGAGCAGTCTGGCAAGTGAGTCTTGCTGGAAGGAACATCTGGGTTCCAGTCTAGGCTCCACTGCAACCAGCTCTGTGTTCTGAGGTGGCCTCCTCGCCCTGTATTTGTGAATTAGAGGCTTCGCTGGGTTGTGGTGGGCATTAGATAAGATATAAAACCAAAACTGGGGTGCTCGTGTCTGGGAGCACAGAGACACGGAGCATTCCCTTCCGCCAAGCACTGTGCTGAGCCCTGCAGATTCAGGAAGCTCGGCAGAGGGTGCTCGTCCAGTGGAGTGGCCTGGCTATTCCACCTTTCTCTGAGAGCAGGGACTGTGCCCATAGTTTTCTTTCTTTGTGAATCTGCATCCTGCGTGTGACCCAGCAGCCGGGGAGGGAGTGGGGACTGTCTTCACCTGAGGGAGCGGTGGGCAGCCAGCCCCCAGCACAGACCCTGAGCCCATCCATCCTTCTCCAGCCTGTGCGTCTTGATGTCTGACTGGTTCAACTTCCACGGTCACATGTGCATCGCCTTTGAGCTCCTGGGCAAGAACACCTTTGAGTTCCTAAAGGAGAATAACTTCCAGCCTTACCCTCTACCACATGTCCGGCACATGGCCTACCAGCTCTGCCACGCCCTTAGATGTAAGTTCCCACCCTCCAGTGGAGCAGGGGCGGCCTCCTCTCTGCAGCAAAGGCACCTGGTGGCCCTGCCCTCCCATCAGTTGCTCCAGCCCACTGCTGACTGTTCTGCTGGGCCCGAAACACTAGGGCCCCTTGGGCTGAAAGGCCTTCAAGTAGGAATCTGTGAGGATGGAGAGGCTGCAGTCCCCTCCAGGGGCCTCCGGAGCTGGCCTCTGACCCTAGGCTCTCCAAAAGAGAAAAGGGGAGAGAGCTGCTCTAGGATTAGCCCTGTACCACCCCCATTCCTACCTTCCTGCATAGGATGAAGAGGTCGCAGACTGACCTGGTAGATCCCACCCACAGATCCTATCAACACAGACACTATGTCTCACCATCATTTCCCATCTGTCTGCCAGCCTCTAAGGTGGTACCTATGCTCAGGGCTGCAGGATCTGTAGTGGTTGAAACAGGTTGGAAAGGCTCACTGGAGAGATGGCTAGACCTAGAGCTAGATTGGAGGGTCTGCATGGATGACAGGACTGGGGAGAGCGTTCCAAGCCAGGTGAGCCACCCAGCACTGGCCCAGAGCCTGGCGTGTGCTGCAGCTCACTGGTGAAGAGAGGGCCCATGTCAAGAGATGGGCTACACTGTTGGGAGGGTCTTGAGTGCCAGATGGGAAAAGTGATGAGTGGCAGGGTACAACCATCGGTGGGACAGGGTTGGAGGGAAAAGGCAGCCTTCCCCCTGCTCAGGGGGGCTGGGGGTGAGGGGAGGAAGGCAGGACTGGCTTCATTGTTTCATAGGGAGCCCTGTACTTGGTTTAATGCTCTCCTGCTACCATCTTGAGATTCTAAGTAACTTCTGAATAAGGAGACCTACATTTTCATTTTGCCCTGAGCCTTGTAAATTATGTAGCTGGTGCTTGGGAGAGGGAACCACCCCAAGACTGGTACTTCAGCTTTGGTGAGAGACCTGGTCCCCTGCAGACAGGTGGAAGGAGGTTTTCTAAGTGGAAGGCATCTCTCCTGCCCCCTCAAGAATTAGAACCCTCTGAGTTCATAAGGACAGAGAACTCTTGAGAGGGAAGCCAGAGCAGAGGCAGTGTGGTCCTCTCCCTCTGCCACTGGGGGCTGAGGGTTCTAGCAGGCTGGCTCTGGAGGAGGGAGCTGGCCTAGGGCTGGCAGGCAGGCCAGAGAGGAAGCCCAGGTTTTCAGTGTCTGCTTCCCTCCTCTCCTGCTCCTCCAGTTCTACATGAGAACCAACTGACCCACACAGACTTGAAGCCAGAGAACATCCTGTTTGTGAATTCCGAGTTTGAAACCCTCTACAATGAGCACAAGGTATTTATTGGTGGGGTAGAGATCGAAGCTCTGTTCCAGGAGTTGGTTACCCACCAGTAGACTCCTCACCTGGCTCACCTTCCTGCCCTTCAGAGCTGTGAGGAAAAGTCAGTGAAGAACACCAGCATCCGAGTAGCTGACTTCGGCAGCGCTACCTTCGACCATGAGCATCACACGACCATCGTGGCCACCCGTCACTACCGTCCACCTGAGGTGATCCTTGGTGAGTGACTGCCACTCCCGGCCCAATAAAGCAGGCAGTTGTTGGCAGGCTGTGAAAACAGGGAGTGTGGTGCCTGTGCACACCTGGGGCCAGTGTCCTGAGTCTCTGTGGCTGTTGACTTGGTCTTAAGGGACTTCTACTGGGTTTTGGCCAGGAATCTTGCCAGACAGCATGGTAGCTGCCCTGTGACCTCAGGCAGGGAACACAGAGCTGAGTCTCATAGCCCACCCCATCTTGGCTTTCAGAGCTGGGCTGGGCACAGCCTTGCGATGTCTGGAGCATCGGCTGCATTCTCTTTGAGTACTACCGGGGCTTTACACTCTTCCAGGTAAGGCCTCTCCCTCATCAGCCCCCTACCCTAAGCTGTAGAGGCCTAGTGTGGGAGGGACCCCCGCCCACCCACTGGCATGTTGTAAGATTAGACTCCTGAGGGTTGTAGGTGCTTGGGAAGGAAGAGGTCAGTTGGTAGCTGGAACACTCAGGGCCTCTTGCAGTCAGCCACCAGGGATGGAGGATTGGGCGGCGGGGGGAGTGTTCCAGGCAAGGGGCACAGTGTGAGGGAGGGCATGGAGATGGGCTGGGGCAGGGCACTTTCTGAGGGGAGAGAGGAACTGGCCAGAATGATGTGTGCCATCATGCAGTACACTTGAAGGGTCGAGAAGTCTCACCCTGAGGGAATAGGCTGGCTTCCTCCCTGGTCCCAGGCTGCCACCAGGTCAGAGAGGCTGGGACTGCTGTCCCATTGATGGGTTTGCATCTCCTGGGGCAGGGAGAGACCTTGACCATCTTATCCCTTTCTTATCCCTTATTCTCCGAGGGACCTTGAGGGGGCGGAGGCTGTCATGATTCCCACTTGCTGTGTCCCTCACCCTTCCACAGACCCACGAGAACCGAGAGCATTTGGTGATGATGGAGAAGATCCTGGGGCCCATCCCGTCACACATGATCCACCGGACAAGGTAAGGATTGCTCCCTCAGGGCTTTCCTGTCTCGGAGTGACCTGGCAAAGCTGTTGCCCAGACTTTCCTGCTGGGTCAGGCTAGGGTCCCCTGCCTTGCTTTGTTCTTGTTCTCCACACTGCTGCTGTCTTTCCCACTTTAAGACTCCACTCTTCCTGTCTTTTGCTTTCAGGAAGCAGAAATACTTCTACAAAGGGGGCCTGGTTTGGGATGAGAACAGTTCTGACGGCCGGTATGTGAAGGAGAACTGCAAACCTCTGAAGGTCAGTTTCTGGCTTCCCCCAGCTCGACTCATGCCAAGGAGACCCCAGGCACTGGGCAAACACACAGCAGAGGCCAGGCAGCTAAAAACAGCCTCCTCGTTACAGCTCCGTGGGAGGCTGTGCCCGAGGCTGCGGGTGCTGACAGTTAGGCTTCTTGCAAACTGCCCTAGAGGGGCCCTTAGCTTCTCCCCTTCCCCACAGGGTGGCTCTGAGGTAATCAGGGGGCATCCGAAGAGCCAGATGTCCGAGATCCTGCTACTGCCCACTCCCTTTTCTCACTAGGCAGGACTCGGGGGTGGGGGGGTGGGGGCAAGACCTAGACATGGCCAGGAAGCCTCTGTCAGCTGCATTTGGTGCTTGGACAAGTGAATTTCACAGAGGTGCCGTCTACCCACCTGTCAGAACTTTGCACGTGGGGACAGAGGCATCAAGCCAGCAAGACACCTACCTGGTAGCCTGACAAGTTCAGAGCAGACATGATTACAGGCATGAAAAGCACAGAGCTGCTCCTTGTCCAGGAGGTGGGAAGTAATCTTCCAGAGGGCATCCTGCCTCCTCAGCCATGCAGCAAGGCTTCCCAGAGGCAAGGGCACCGGCTGTGGCTTCCCACGGCCCACCATCACACTGAGGCACCTTGTGTCCCTGAGCAGAGTTACATGCTCCAAGACACTCTGGAGCACGTGCAGCTGTTTGACCTGATGAGGAGGATGTTAGAATTTGACCCTGCCCAGCGCATCACACTGGCGGAGGCCCTGCTGCACCCCTTCTTTGCTGGTCTGACCCCCGAGGAGCGGTCCTTCCACACCAGCCGCAACCCCAGCAGATGACAGGCGTGCGGCCCCTGCACCGGAGACGGAGAGCGGGACTGGGCTGCCGGCCCCTTTCCTCCAGCCTCGACCACCGGGCCCAGGGCCGGAGCCCCCCAGTGAACAGTGCAACGTGAAGGAAGGCAAGCGCCCGCGGGAGGAGACCTGATGCCCAGCTGCCAGAAAGCACAGATTTGACCCGAGCTATTTATATGTTGTAAAGTTATAATAAAGTGTTTCTTACTGTTTGTAACCCTGGTACCCGTGTGTCCATCTCCAGGCTCCTGGCCTTCTCCCCTCCCCACCTTATTAATAAAGTCTTTCTTAGCAGTGCCGCTTGTGGAGAGCTACGTGTGAACTGGGCCAGGCCCGGAAAGGCTAGCCAGAAGCTCGCATGCCCCCCTGAGCCCAGAAGAGGAGCGGTAGGGCTGCTCAACAGTCTGGAAGGGCACCTGGGCCCTGTCCTACACCTGCTTCCCTGCTGGCCCCTGTACCTCTCAGCCCCAAAGAAAACATACCAGGAATGGCCCACTGGGTTTACTGCTCCTTCCAGCCCTGCCCCTGGCTGAGCCTTCAGGCTGTGTATGCCCAATAACTGGCTTGTTGAAGTCAAGTGTGAGGACCAAGGCAGGTTCCTGGGGCTGGGGACACAGTACCTCACTGCTCTGCAGCCCACAGAGCAATGTACCACAGCACACAAGACTCCCGTCACTCAGCTTTATTTTAGTGCTGGTTTTTGGTTCCCCAAGAGCTGCATGAATGAGTTTTGGCCACCTGACTGGGGCCCCGTGGGGACTGGGCACTGTGGGTAGGATGCCTCTGAAAAGAGGTGAAGGTGGAGGAATCATGCTATCTTTACCACCACTGGGGAAGGCCCAGGCTGAGGGCACGAAGAGGCTGCAGTGCCACCTGGGGAGAAAATAGAGGCTTGGGCACCAACTCCCAGTGGCCCCTCAACACAAGGCCGTCACCCACAGGGTCACCATGACTTACTGGAGCAAGCAGTCTTCTGAGCCAGAGTTCTAGCTCGTTTTTCACTAGACCCAATGAGGAGACCTCACTGCATTAACAGGCAGCCAGAGCCTGTTGAATAGTTGCTTACTAAAATGCCTGTAACCCAGCACTGCTCCTCAAACTACGGCCCCACCTCTAGAGAGAGGGCCTCCTTCAGGAGCTTCTCGGCCCTGAGAGTGAGCAGAGGTTCAGGAAGGATACACAGCATGGGATTCAGTCGCTGGCCGCCTTCCACCGCTGGAGACAACATCTAAGGGAGGCTGGGAGGAAAGGAGGGACCAGCCCTCTCTGCCCTGCCTAATCTGCCCCAGCTATGCTCCTATAAGGAAAGTGGTAACTATCCTGAAACCCAGGGTACCAGGGCCTACCCTGCATCCATGATCCTTGGCAAAGCCCTTCCACTCACCCCCTTAACCATGCTGGGTGGGCACAGAGTAGAAGGAAGCCTGAAGCCCTGGAAAAGGCTTTAAAGCATGAGCCTCTGCCAGGGCCCCTCTAGGGAACTTCAGGACATGGCTCCTGTTCTGCCAACTTCCAGGGCCTATGAACATCTGGGGGGTCAGTGCCTTAGGATCTGAGCAGCACTGTGTTCCTAAGGCTGAGTCCCACCAGCTAGCTCATCCAGAACTAGCCTCATTTTGGCATCTCTGAGACAGGGTGCTGGTCCTGAGCCTACACATCTAGAGAGGGCAATCAAAGGGTTCAAGGACCAGACACTGTAAAAGCTGGGGGAGGTGGGGGGACAGCCCACATGGGAGGGACATGCGCCCACAGCTGCAAGGGACCATTTCAGGAAAGGGCAGAGGGGGCAGAAGAGAGTAGGGGTATGGGTGCAGGCAAGGAGGAGCGGGGAGTGGTGGCTTAGGACAGAAGCACCAGGGAGCCTCTTCTGGTTCAGCACCAGGCTCCCCCAGGGGCCTCCCCAATACTGAACATTAAAGCTGCACCCTGAGGGGTCTGGCCCCAGACTAGGCAAAGGCTCAGTCCCCAGATAGAGAGTATGGGATTGGGGGGCACTGCTGGCAAGATGGGCACTGTGGTTCTACAGTAACATAAGCTTATACTACCTGTGCTGAAGACAAAAGAAAAACAGTATAAAAAAACAATCCCAATACAGTAACACCATTCAGATGCCACCCTGCCCCCCTTCCCTGCCTCTCAGAGTGATGGAGTGGAAAGGAGGAAGGACCCTTGGGAAAGAAAAAAAAAACCTAGCATAAAACTTGATCAGCTCAGGAGAGAGGGTCAAAACCCCCAAATCATCTTGCGGTGGGGCTCAGGGAAGGCCTCAAAGCCTTCAAACTGAACCGAGAATGCAAGTCTGCCCTCTAGCGGACAGCGGCAGCGCAGCCAGTTCTACATGATCAGAGGAAGGACTGCTTGGCTGGAGGAAGCAGGGGAGACAAAGCCACAAGCTCTGAACCAGAGCACAGACCCCCAAACAGGACTGCCCCTCCCTGCGAGGCGTCAGCCCAGGCCCAGTGGCTGTAAACCTGACATACAGTCTGTGAGCTGCCTGTGTCTGTAAACAAAGCCCCACCTGACCATGCAGGGGGCCGAGTGCAGAGATGCCTGGAGCCACTGCGCACTTAGCCTGCCACTAGCCCCGTGCCCCCAGTGGGAAAGCTTCCCTGGCTCAGGGCACATGACAGGTCAGTTTTAAATATGATCTGTTCCTTCAAAGAAACAAAATGAAAAGAGAAAAAATTTAACAACAAGGTCCATGAAGCTTCACATCCTTAAGGCGTTCGCTGTCAAGTTCAGTGTCAGGAGCAGCAGGGGACTACGAGGTCCAGCCCGCCCAGAGCCCTTCTAGGCAGAGTGCAGTGGGATGACAAATTTGCAGCCGAAGGGCGAGTGGTAGTTGATGCCCACCTCCTGGAAGACCTGCTGGGGAATGCCGATGTCGCACAAATAGACGCGGCCCGCATGCTCCCCCAGAGGCAGAGGCAGGCCCAAAGCCAGTGACCACTTGGCATCGATGCCCTGTTCACCTTCATGCACAGGAGGGTCTATGCTGAGTACTGGTGCCCGGTTCTCGTTGGCCCAGGCCACAGCTGCCTTGTACCAGGGCTGATCCCGCAGGAAGGCATTCTCCGGGCAATCCAGACAGTTGATCACCAGGTCCACAGGGCTAGTGGGCAGATCTGCAGGTGGAAAAGAGTGCCATCTGTAACCCCTATAAAGTAGAGAGCAGTCCAGGCTGGGACAAGAACCTCAGTGACCCCAAGAGTGTCTTCTTCAGACACCACTCCAATGCCTCTGCAGAGGCCAGGCTTTTCAAGGTTGGGCCGGGACTCAGGCTCCAGGAGTTCCAAGACCTGGTTGGGCTGGGTGTGGAGACCGAGGGTATGTCAGCCTGATGGACCATGTCCTCGTGGAGCTCCCAGGCTGAAGCACTGTCGTGCTGGGGGAGCAGAGCTTCTCAGGACACGAGGCCCCTGCCTCCTCTGCACATCTAACTTCCTGGTAAATTATAAGCTCTGGGAGTCAGCCTTCAGGGGGAGGATGTGACCAGGGCCCAGGAGAATTGGGCTGACTGCCATTTGCTGTCTGGCCAAAGAAGTATGAATGGGCAAGAGCGTGCTCACTCTACACCAGGCTGGCCTGCTCCCACAGCCTGGCCTTGCTGGTCCCCTCACTATTATAGAAATGAGTCCTTCTTGCAGCCCAAACTTAAGAACGGGAAGGAATCACTTACTTCTCCCAGGTGTTTAAAAAGGCTTCTCTGCTCTCACCAAGCCTCTGGCACAGTGTAAGAACAGATGGCTCAATAAGCACGTAAGTCCTGACCAGCCTAAGAGGGTAAACTGAGACGAGCAGAAATCAGACCAAACTCAAGGGTGAACATCCTGGAGCAACTGGGATAGGAAGCCTTGTGGGCAGCTGAGGAAGAATAACTGCCTGAAAAAGGGCATCATATTACAGATCTTAAGAGGGGGAATCCACATATAAGAAGCCCTTCCCAGGTCTCAGCCTTAAGTACTGACATACCTCAATTAGAGCCTCAGAACAGGCCACTATGGGTGGGGACGGGGGTGTCCTTGTGAGCCCCAAGGCTTTCAAGAGTGCGAATGAGGTTCTAGCCCCATCTTGTCAGCTGATCCCTGGCAAGGCCCTTTCTCTGGGCCACATTTGCTTGCTCCACTTCTCCCCTGTTCTCATTTAAAGCCACTCCCATCAAACCACGCTCCACCATACCACTTGAAACTGCTCCTGTCAAGGTCACTAGGGTCTTCCACACTGCTGGATCTGGCAATCAAGTCTCAGTGTACATCTGAACTCAGTCTAGAAAGGCTTGCTGACACAGCTGCTCACACCCTTTTCTTCTCTTGTCTTTCAGGCACCAGACTCTCCAGGCTTTCCTTCTCCTCCCTGTCTCTTAGCTGGTCTCTTAAGCTTCTATCCAAAGAACTCACTCTAACAACCTATCTATTCTCTCTTCCTAGAAGATACCTTATCCAGGCTCATTATGGCTTTGAATACCACCCCTATACTTGCAACTCCAGACTGGACCCCTTCACTCAACTCCAGACGCAGCTCCATCAGTCGCCATTCCCACCTGCCTAGCCAATGGGCATCTCCAACCGAGCTTCTGCTCTTCTTCCCCAAACCTCCCCTAGCTCTTCCCATCTCAGTGATGGCACCTCCATCCTTCCAGTTACTCGGGTCAAGAACCTTGGAGTCATTCTTAACCCTTCTCTTTTTCTTATCCTTTACATCCAATCTATAAACTCTTATCTTCAATACTGCTTCAGAAACTAGCCACCTTTCATCACCGTCATGCTGTCTCAGCCACCATCACTTCTTGTTCCAAGTAGTGCCAAGACTTAATACTTCTGTGTAAGTCTACAATCTGCACTCAAACAACAGACGTAATGATCATCTGGAACCCGAGCTGGATTATATCTTTCTGCTACTTATTCCTAAAGTGACTCTCCATCTCACTCAGACTAAAAGTTCAAACCTTACATAAAGATCCACGGGCCCTTTATGACTGGACCCTGAAATGTCTAAGTCTCCTGCTCCCTTCCCTGTTTTATTTGTCTCCATAACACTTACTACCATCTGACCTGAGAGAAATGTTACTTGTCATCAGTCCTAACCAGAATGTAAGCTCTACAGAAGCATGGATTAAGAAAAAAAAAAAAAAATCTATCACCATATCCCCAGTGTCAGGAACAGCGTCCATTCTGTAATTATCTGTGAAATGAATAAATGGATCCCCACCTCTCCATATGAGTGGTGGGAGGGGTAACAAGGTGAAGGGATGGGAAGTAGGCAAGACGACACCAAAGGTACCCACTTCCTTACGATTCTAAGACTACTCAGGAGCAAAGTGCTCTTTACCCTTGTGGTGCTTTTCCACCTGTCACCACTGGGCGGCGCCACCAGACCACAAAAGCACTGAAGAGGGAGCGGCCCAACGCTGCGCAAGGGCTCACCTTTGAGGCTAGACACTTGCTGGCCCTGGGTCTTGCTGAAGAGAGACAGCTCGTTGGTAATGGATTCCAGCATCTTCACGAAGTTGGGCAGAAAGAGGATGACCTGGACATCGTGGTTGGCTAGGTGCCTGCCACAACTGATACCCTGAGCCCCCTTCACGTGAGGCCCGCATAGCACGGCCACTGTAGGCCTCTGGTGAACGTTTTTGGGATTCAGCCTGGAACAGAAGGTAAAGAAGCATCATCAGCCAAGACATGTCAATCCTTTGCCCCCTATACCAGACACCTCCTGGCACCTGCTGCTCTCAGGGTCCAGGTTCTAATCCACTATGGGCCAAGTTCACAGGGTGGCCTTCCCACTGCCCCACACTTCATCTTTGGGTCCTCTTAGGTGGCGCTGGTGGTAAAAAACCCACCTGCCAATTCAGGAGACATGAGAGCTGGGTTTGATCCCCGGGTCGGGAAGATCCTCTGGAGGAGGGCATGGCAACCCACTCCAGTATTCTTGCCTGGAGAATTCCATGGACAGAAGAGCCTGGCGGGCTACATTCCACAGAGTCACAAAGGGTCAAACATGATGGAGGTGACTTAGCACGCACTAGGTAGTTCGCTTGACCTTGTTCCGTATAACACCACAGCCAGAACACTGCTTTCTAACCAAGAACACTTTCTGTTCTCACTGTAGGGCCTATTACGTCAAACGCTTCTCAGCAAAGAGGTTTTTCCACCTCTGCAGCCTTGACTCTTCTTCCCCGATGTGCCTGCTCTGCTCCAGCAAGACTGGTCTCATCACTCTTGCACCTGAAGGTTCTTTCTTGCTTCTGCTCAAACTACTTCACCTGCCCTGAATCTCTGACCCACTTCTAGGATTACGCTGGCTCAACTCCTAAGAGACTCACAGCAAGTACCAGAGAGGGTAGTTGTAAATCATACTCAATTAGTTGCCAGTCCAAGTTCTCTTCTCTGAGCTGCCAGTAAGTTAAAAAGGGTAATGCTGGAGCTACTATATTTCATAGACTGCTGGGTGGATGAATGGATGTAAAGCACTCTGAACAGGAACCGACACAGAAAGTACTCAGTTGATATTGGTATCATAGTTCTGGTCACAGAGAAGGCAGAAGGCTAGGGGCTTCCCTGCTGAGCGCTGCCTTGGACACTCACTTCTGATGAAGTCACCTTCAGCTTTCTGCCAAAGTGGAGACACCCCCCCACCCCAAAAGAAAGACAGAGACCCCTCTGGTCTCAGAGAAGCCATAAATAAGGGGGTTAAGATTAGCCCTAGAGCTATGCCCAACTCCCAGGCAGTCCCGTCTGCCCCCAGGACAGGAAGGCAGGGGAGATGAACAGCCAGAAAGAGGCGTAGGTCCCTGCTTCGGATGGAGCAGGGACAGTCACTTATGGGTTTTCCACAAAGAGAGGAAGACAGATGTTGTCAAGCCAAAGAGGAAACCCTCACTCTCCAAATAAATTCAGGGGAATTTGGATATGAATGTACTTTCATATACACCAAGTCATTCATTTCCCCGCACCATGTTTGCATCATAAGGAAATACGGTGAGCTCTTCTCCCAGCTCACAGACAACTGCAGAGTTCATCTGACTCGCCCGGGTTTATTCCCTTCACAGAGGCATCCCCTATCTGAGGACTCATAGCAGACCACAACACCCACAGACCCAACAGAAGGGGTCAGAGTCCAGGCACTGGAGACCGAGCTTCACCGTGACCCACCAGTGTCATGTGGGCCAAGTCTTTCTGCTCTCTTGAGCCCTAGCTTGCTCATTTTAAAACCCAGGCTGTTATTTACCTTCGAGGTGAAGCAATGAGGGGCAAATTAAAAGCTATTATGAAGGCCCAGTGAAAAAACGCACGATACTTAACATACCGTGGTACTTAACATTACTTAACAGACGATGCTGTTAAAGTCTTGCACTCAATATGCCAGCAAATTTGGAAAACTCAGCAGTGGCCACAGGACTGGAAAAGGTCAGTTTTCATTCCAATCCCAAAGAAAGGCAACGCCAAAGCATGTTCAAATGACCACACAATTGCACTCATCTGACACACTAGCAAAGTAATGCTCAAAATTCTCCAAGCAAAGCTTCAACAGTATGTGAACCAAGAACTTTCAGATGTTCAAGCTGGATTTAGAAAAGGCAGAGGAACCAGAGATCAAATCACCAACATCCACTGGATCATAGAAAAAGCAAGAGAGTTCCAAAAAATACATCTACTTCTGCTTTATTGACTACGCCAAAGCCTTTGAATGTGTGGATCACAACAAATTGTGGAAAATTCTTAAAGAGATGGGAATACCAGACCACCTTACCTGCCTCCTGAGAAATCTGTATGCAGGTCAACAGTTAGAACCGGACATGGAACAATGGACTGGTTCCAAATTGGGAAAGGAGTAAGTCAAGGCTACATACTGTCACCCCGCTTATGTAACTTATATGCAGAGTACATCATGCGAAATGCTGGGTTGGTGAAGTACAAGCTGGAATCAAGACTGCTGGGAGAAATATCAATAACCTCAGATACGCAGATGACACCACCCTTATGGCAGAAAGTGAAGAGGAACTGAAGAGCCTCTTGATGAAAGTGAAAGAGGAGAGTGAAAAAGGTGACTTAGAACTCAACATTCCAAAAACTAAGATCATGGCATCCAGTCCCATCATTTCATGGCAAACAGATGGGGAAACAATGGAAACAGTGAGAGACTTTATTCTCTTGGGCTCCAAAATCACTGTAGATGGTGACTGCAGCCATGAAATTAAAAGACTCTTGCTCCTTGGAAGAAAAGCTATGACAAACCTAGTCAGTGTATGAAAAAGCAGAGAGGTTACTTTGCCAACAAAGATCTGTCTAGTCAAAGCTACGGTTTTTCCAGTAGTCATGTATGGATGTGAAAGTTGGACCATAAAGAAGGCACCAAAGAACTCATGCTTTTGAACTGTGGTGTTGGAGAAGACTCTTGAGAGTCCCTTGGACTGCAAGGAGATCAAACTAGTCAATCCTAAAGGAAATCAACCCTGAATATTCATTGGAAGGACTGGTGCTGAAGTTTCAACAGTCTGGCCACCTGCTGTGAAGAGTCAACTCATTAGGAAGTCCCTGATGCTGGGAAAGATTGAAGGCAGGAGGAGAAGGGGACAACAGAGGACGAGATGTTTGGATGGCATCACCAACTCAATGAACATGAGTTTGAGCAAGCTCCGGGAGTTGGTGAAGGACAGGGAAGCCTGGTGTGCTGCAGTCCATGGGGTCACAAAGAGTTGGACACAACTGAACAACAACAATTAACATACATGAAAGTGATCACAGAGGTATCTTTCTCAAAGGAAAGCCAGCAACTGCTGGAAAGAACAGTACTGTTGGCCCTTCTGAAAGCTCAGACACTGAGAGAATAGACAGGCACAAGGACAGTCAACCACAAGAAGCTGACCAAAGAGGAATGGACCTGAGGACATTCAGGTCCTGCCCCCAAACTGCTATTTCTGGGAAGCCACTTAATGGTCTCAAATACTTCCAGGAAGAGCTAATTCTAAGGGCTGCCCCAATGGCTGCTCTGGGAGAAGGTTCAACGGTCAGCAGACCCAAGGGCATGATATTCCTACAGCGGGCAACTTGCACTATGTCCTCCTTTGGGGTCTCCATTGGCTCTTCCCAGTACAGGCCAGGCCAGAGATCCGGGTGGGAAAGCAGGCCTAAGTCAAGGGGCAAGGTGGATGAACACAACTCTACAGGGTGAGAGGAGTGGAGAAGCAAGGAGGAGAAACCTCACCGTCGGCATGGATCACGTTAGCCACCACTCTCCCACAAGACTACCAATGTCCTCCTCTTCACTGACAAATCGAGCAGACACCTGTCAACCTTAAATGTGCTTGCTTGCTCAGCATCACCACTGCTAACCATCCTTTTATTCCTCAAACACCATTTCTTTAGTTCTTAGACCTTGCCTTCTTGGTTCTCTTACCTCTCTGGCTTTAAACTCTTCACTATTTTGGAAGGCTCATCTCTTAACTAGGCTTTACTGCTGATGCTCCTCAGAATTCCACCCCAGGCCCTTTCCTCTCTTCACACCTTCTCCTTAACAGAGCCTGCCTATTCTTATACCACATACCAGCTGATGACTTCTGATCTCTACCTTCTGCTCCGACCTTTTTCTAAACTCCAGATCCAGATTGCTAATGGTCCATCTGCATGTCTCACAGTCCTAAACTCAACATATCCAAAACAAAACCTACCACCTCCTCCATGCCTGTGCCTCTTCCCACGTTCCTTATCATAGTGACTGCTATCACTGCGCAGCCCAGTGTCCAAGCGAGAACGCTTTAAGTTCAGTGATCACTGACACTTTATTTTCAATCACCTTTCATATCCACTCAATACCCTGCCCTCTTAATTTTACCTTAAAAGTTCCCTCATCTACCCACTTCTCTGATCCCCTCTCCCCTATTTGGGACCACCACCACCTGGCCCCTGGCTCAGTTTTCTGTTACAATTTTCTAACTGGTCTCATGGCCTCCAGTCTTGTCTCTTAATCTACTCAGCCAAAGTTTTTAAAACACAAAACTAATCATGTTACAGCATTACTCAAGTACCCTCAGCAGTTCCCTATCACTCAGCTGTACCAAAACTGGGTCTCTGGAGGTCCTTAGAAGGCAAGCCTCTGGTAGCTGGCAGGAGTCTTAGAGTCAACTGATACCAGGAAGAATCAAAGAGTGGTTTGTTGGAGAAGAGGTTTCCCAGGTGGTTCTAGTGGTAAAAAATCCTCCTGCCAACAATGCAGGAGACATAAGAGATGTGGGTTCGATCCCTGGGTTGGGAAGATCCCCCGGAGGAGGGCATGGCAACCCACTCCAGTATTTGTGCCTGGAGAATCCCTATGGACAGAGGAGCCGGTGGGGTGGGGTGGGGGGGGACTACAATCCATGAGGTCACAAACAGTCGGACACGACTGAGCATGCATAAGCATTGGAAGAATAATAAGGACTCCCAGGATAGGGGTGAGAATGGCCAACAAAAGCTGTGTAGCATCCAGGAAAGTGGCTTCATAGAGACTCACGTCAGAGGAGCCTCAGCAACGGAACCCCTATGTGTGTGAGGCACCATGGTGGTGCCGAGGCAGAGCAGCATCACCCCACACTCAGCCCCCGCCCACCTGGGGGCATTTACCTGTTGGGTCCTCCGAGCAGGGTCAATGCCATCTGACTGGCACACACGCCTGTCATCTCCAGTCTCCGTTCCAGAGTCAAGCCATGCTTCTCAGCCACAGCCAACAGCTTTTTATGCAGCTCATAGGAAATACTTGGGACAACCAGGCCAGAGTCTGCAGTTAGAAAGGAGGTGAAGAAAAAGGCAAAGTAATTACAATAAACCAGTTCTTCAAATGGTGGAGTTGATCTGCGAAAGCCAAGACTTTAAGACTGACCCTCTTCAGCCCATCTGCATAATCCAGGACAAAGGCATGCTATGCAGCTCTCCAGAGCTCAAGCAGTGGATATGGAACTGTGTAACAACCAGTTCAGGCTACCACAGAGCAAGGGTGAACTTAACCTCTCTTACAAGTTTACCTTTAGACCATGAAGGCCAAATCCACCAACATGCACCTGGTACTACCAAGAAAAGGCTGCCAACCATATTAGAACATGCTTTTCTCAAAGCAGGGGAAATGTCACTCCTGGCTGTGTGGTTTTCCTCATAAGCAGACCCCTTATTCTTGCCTAGAGTAGAAGAGACACTAGCTAACCCTCCTGACCCTCTGGTCCCCGCTATTCAATTTTCACGCAGGATGACTTGTTCATCCCACCTGCTCCCCACATTCTCTTCCTCCTGCTCTCCTCTACTTAGCCCTTCCGTTTGGCCAAAGAAATTCAACTAGAAACTTGCTTTCTCAAGTAATTTGCTGTTTTCTTCCCCTTTGGGTGACTATAACCTAAAACTCTTACCAAAGGGAAAGTGTACATGGAAAGTAACCTATGGTTTGCTCTAAGCTACTCAGAAGAAATCTTTTACTCACCATAAATGAATTGCAACTCTATAAAGGTTAAGGAGAATCATAGTCACTGAAAGTACACCATCAAAAATACTTGGTTTTACAAGGTCAAAGTCTTCAGCAACTCGGTACACTTGAAGAAGTCTACAGCATTACATGTCCAGTAGCAAGGTGCTGTTTCAGAGCCCAGAAAACCAGGACACGAAAAAAACAGCAAAGTCAAAAATTGTGATCTTTTGCCTTGACATCCAATGCCACCTTACAAAGGTTAAATCCACTGGACTGGCCCCAAGGGAGCAAACTCTCTGCAAAAGAGCCCTATGTGGGCTCACTGGCAGACCAAGAAACACAGGTTCCAATCAGCAAGTTATCAAGGGATTTTGCATGTATTTAGTTTTGTCTGGATGGATCACATGCCCCCACCACTTTAAAAAATTTATTTGGCTGCTGGCATGTGGGATCTAGTTCCTTGACCAAGGAGGGACTCTGGGGCCCCTGGATTGGATACGCGGAGTCTTAACCACTGGACCCTCAGGTGCCTTTTTAGATCCTGTGTCCTCATCTGTACTAGACTATAAACTCCTCAAAGTAGGGAAATAAGCCTCTTCCTTCCTCGATCCCCACCTCAGTTCTGTCATCTCAGCTGTATTAATTTACCAACAGAGACAAGATCTCATCAGGTATTCAAACATATAAATGATGCAAATCTACCATTTTTTGTGTGGCTGAACTCTAAGGCAGAAGTTTTCATCAGAAAGTTCATCACCATCCTGTTGGTTCCAGAGCCCTGTATAGAAAAATTTCTCTTCCTCACTGATTTCAGGAGAAATTTCCTGAGGTTCTACCAGTTATCCAGTCCTGCCTACATAGATCCCTAAAACCACAGAGAATCAGGCTGTGGCTATACATTTTAACAAGAGAAACACAAGCATAAAGACTGAACTTAAAGTACCCATGTCTGTATTCTCTCAAGAAAAGGCAAAATAATAATGTAATAATAAAACCATCTCCATGTCAAAATGAACACGATCCTGTTGGTTAACTGAGCCCCTCCACTTGTCTGAGTCCTACTCCTGCTGGGGCAGACACGACAGACAGTGAGCCGAGCCTTGCTCCTTGTCGCTTCTGAAACGTGAGCCGTTGACACCCCAGATGCTGATGCTGGGGGCTGCAGCCTGACTGCGTGTCAACAGCTGATTCAACAACCATTTTTTTATGGTCGGTTTCAGACATGCACATATTATCAGAACTAACTGGGAACCACTGATAGCAGTGCAAAAAAGCTGAATGAATTCTCAGAAATCCTAAGACACTAACAACCCTAAACCTGTCAGACCAGTCACGCACCCGCCTACTTCAAACACCCTCTTCACCTACAGGTCACGCAAGCGAGCTTTCCCGCCAGTCTGTGCAGTTCTTTACCTACTCATTCCCTTTCTGGTGAATCTGAAACAGGTCAGGGCAGTGCATCCTGCGCCTGCCACTCCACTCATCAAACTTTCTTTCTGGAACCAGGTCTTGGGCTACAAGTGCAGGCGCCTCATCTCCGGTTTTGATAGCTCTCCAGGGGCAGGCTGAGCATTCTCTGCTTTCTCCTCACCATTCTTAGAGATACAAAACTGATGGTACAGTGGGAGGAGAGCTTACCCCACTCTAGATGGCTGGCTGCTGCAGCCGGAAACCGTGTCTATAACATCTCCCCCCAAGGGGAAGGGGCCCTGATGAACTGGCACATTTTGTAGCCCAGGGAAAGATGTGGCCAGGAATCCTTTCTGTTCAGTCTACCAGTCACAGCGTCCACACTTCACTGTACTCTACTCTGTATCTCTGAAAGGAATATGCCAGCACCACAAAATGTTCCTTTTCAACATTTATGCACAAAGTCCAACAGGCAGACTGGCTTATCAGAAACAGGCAGAGGGAATAAAATAAACTCCGAAGGAAGGACACCAAGAACATAGCGTGTGAAGTGCAAACAATAACACTGCCGAAGCCTGAACGTGGGCCAAGCCCAATTATGTTTGGGTTGGAAGGTGGATGTTAATTGTTTGGGAACCAAGGCAATAACATTAGTGGGTAGGGCTTCTCTTAATATTAATATGTTCTTTACAGCTGTCGGTGAAATAAGAAAGATATAATTATAGCCAGTTCGTGACAAGCGGAGCCCTTCTTAGGATCTGATTAACCTTAGGGTATCAAGGAAAACGGCTTAAGCACACCCAGTACAGGCCAGAAGAGAAGACGCTTCCTCCCCGCACAGCTCACCCCACAGATGGAGGCAGGGCTGTGAAGCCCTGAGGCCCAGCATCACGTATGCTGCCCCTTCTTCATGTCTCTGTCACTCTCACACTGCTCCTTCCAGCACACACCATCTGGGGCCTTTCCCTCCATTATGGACACACGGACATGTCCTCACACCCTCCATTGCACTTCCCCACTCTCACGGCACTTCCAGCGCCATGTCCAAGTCTTCCTCCACAGCCTCTGCATGTACATCCCTCCCACCCCTTCAAACCTCCCAGCCTTTCTGTTGTGTAACAAGGCAAAGTGTCATCTCCAATCCAAACTCAGTCCTCACACTGGCAGGGCCGTATACTCGGAAAGGCTGTGTGTATCCCATGTCTTATCAGTGAGGAGCAGAGCTCATTTACGGGCACCGGGATTTCTCCAGGACTATGAATTCTTACTCCACCCTGTGGTGGTCACATAACTGGGTGGCGGTATCATGAGTTCTTCTTTGGAGTATAAAACCACTGGTAAATTCACACCTTCAGACCCACAATGTACAGACAGCCCCTGTAGACTTATATTAAGGCTGCCATAAATCCCTATTTGGTGTCAAGTTTATCTTTGAAAGAAGAATTTGTTACAAGAAAGCTAAATACTCCCAATACTCTTTATAAGAGTCCACAAGGCCTCCCATGATCTGGCCCCGTACACCACAGCTCCTTTACCTTGGAACTCAACCCCAGAGGCTCTAGGCATCTGGCTGCCTCCTGGGTCCTGAGTATTCCAGGTTCTTTGTGGGCTTAGGAAGCTCGTCCCCTCATGTGCTTTCTCTCTTCTGGCATTCTCCTCTCTCTTTCAATGCTCTTCCACACCACACACGGCTGATTCCTCCTCCTTCAGGTCTCAGTTTAACTATTCCTCAACCTCAGCATATTGCTTACTTCCTTCACTGTGCTTAATACAATTTGTAAATAAGTCTCGCCTCCCTTTTGGACTATCTACTTTGCTAGACTGTAAGCTCCACGAAAGCAGCAACTCTGCCTGCCTTGTTCACTGCCATATTCCCTTTTCCACTGTGCCTTCAGTGCTAGCACAGTGCCTAGTGGAGGCGCCACAGAAGCATGTGTTGAATTCACGAATGAATGGGAAGGACACCTGTACAACAGCCTCGGGGCATTCCATTCTGCAGCTGGATAAGAGTCCAGCTGTAACCAAAGGCAAGTGTGGGTAAGATGTTTCTGACTCCCCACTTGTTCCTTCCCCCATTAACAAGACCAACCTCCTAGCCTCATTGGACCTCATTCCTTCAGGTTAACGCTCTAGTGGAACAAGCTTTGGACTTAAGAGGTAAAGGGCTTCCTGACAAAGATGACTCATTGATTGCAAAGGGGGAAAGTATCTTTACAAAGAAGAAATCTGTTGGACAACACCTTACCAAGTGATCAAACTTGCCTCAGGGACAGGACAAACTGATGCTGTGTCCTCTTAGGATGTGATACCCCACAAGAGACAGAGTGCCACCAAACTCTGGGAAAAGTGTCTAACACGAAACACATCAAAAAGAAACAATCAATGTATCAAAACTAATGGGTATTATACTGGTCTAGACTACTGGTCTACTGATTTAGCCTACTGGTCTAAATCAACTGGTCCAGATTCTTCACAAATGTCAGTATCACAAAAGACAACAAAAGTTGTGGGAACTGTCCTGATTAAAGGACATGAAAGAGATCTGACAAATACATTTAACACGGAATGGTTGATTAAAAATACAACTATAAAGGATGTAACTGGGACAACAGGAAAGCTTTGCATATGAAATGTGTATTAGATAATACTTCTGTATTAATTTTAAATTTTCTGAGAGCAATCTTGTAGTGTGACTGAAGAGAGCAACATCCTATTGAATACATACATATGTAGGGGTGAAATGTAAAAAAACAAAATATGAGTTCAACTAAATCTCAAGTTGTTCAGGGGTGTGTGCTTATGTATTTATATAAAGTAAATGTAGCAAAATGTTAATTGGTGACTCTAAATGAAGGATACACATTTGTTCATTATATTATTCTAGCAACTTTTCTGAAATTTTGAATTTTTTTTCAATATAAAAAGTTGGGGAGGGACTTCCCTAGTGGTCCAGTGTGACTGGGACTCCATGCTCCCAATGAGGAGGGCCCAGGTTTGATCTCTGATCAGGGAACTAGATCCCACATGACCACAACTAAGATCTGGCACAACCGCAAATAAATAAAAAAAAATTTTTTTTAAAGTTGGGGAGAAAAAAGAAAGATCCAAATATGATCAACAAATGTTTACCAATGTAATAATACATCAAGCCAGTGGTAGGGTAGGGAATGGTAGAAGACAGAATAAATAAAGAGAATATGAGAACAAACCACATTCTTAGTCTTACAATCTAGCTGGAAGAAAAAAAATAGATACGTGCAAATATCAGAGAACACAAAATTGTGTTATCCTGACCAGAATTGTAAAATGTGGATTTCAAGCCAGGAGTTGCAGGTATCCTCAATCTGAACCACGCTTGAAAGACAGGCAGAATCCTAGTCACAACGACAAAAAAGAGAGCACACTCGGGGTGGGGGAGGGGCTATGAACAAAGTTCCAGAGGCTGAATGCAGCCTACAAGAGCAGATGAAAACTTCCCTGCCTGGAGCCCAAGGCCTCCAGGAGGACTAGCTTAGAATGGTGGGCGGGACCAGACATCAGAAAGCATTGTAAGCCAGGTTGTTTCATACAGGATGTTATACAGAATTGATTTCAAGAGACAAAGGGAGCCTGCAGGGTAGAACCATAAACTAAAAGGTCACGACAATTTCAAGGGCCACACTTGAGCAAGAAGAGAATCTGGAGTCAATGAATACTGAGGATAAAGGTAAACTCCTTGTCAAAACTGCTGCAGAAGAAATCAGTTATTAAATTAGAAAACAATGGCCTCCAGGGTTATTTCTAATCATGAATTTTTATGAGAAGGAAGAGGCAAAGATAGACACAAAGTTTCACGTTGGACACTTAAGGGAATGGTGATTCCACTGAAAGAAATGGGAATACTAAGGAGTCAAAAGATATGAGTGGGAGTGAATGACTAACTTAGCTTTGATATATTGAATTCAAGCAGGATGATGGATACACTGAAATTAAACTCGTTCCTTGCTCTGGCTAGACACTTGTGGCTGTGAAATGGCAAAGAGCATATAATAGCAAAAAGGTCACATTTGCAGAGACTAATTCAGTTTTTAAAATGACGAACTGGTACCTTGATCAAAACTCAGTTGTCAGGCCATAATGTGATGGCTCCAGATCTCCCAGCACTTAGTTTGAACTTAAACTCTTAAAACTCTCAGACTTCCCTGGCGACACAGGGGATAGGAATCTGCCTGCCAATGTTGGGGACAAGGATTCAATCTCTGGTCTGGGAAGATCCCACATGCTGCAGGGCAACTAAGCCCACAATTGTTGAAGTCTGCACGCCTAGAGCCCGTGCTCCACAATGAGAAACCACCCAACGAGAAGCTTGCACACGGCAACAAAGAGGAGCCCCTGCTCGCCACAGCTAGAGAAGGCCTGCACACAGCAATGAAGACCCAGCACAACCAAAAACAAATAAATTGTAAATACATATACATAAAAAAGGGGATAACAGTGTAACCCCAGAGATGCTAAAAAATCTGTGATAAGCATGTGAAGAGCTTAGAATGGTCCAGGATACAGCTGATACCCCTGAACATCCAATACTATGACATTGATCATGTTTCTCCTTCCCCTCCCCTTTCTGCCACCTCTAAATCTTGCATACACTTCCATAATTTACTTGTTTACACATCTGGTTACCCTATACTCTAAGGCCTCTGAGGTGACGGATAATGCCTTACCCAGAGGATCCAGAATGGCGTCTAGTAAAAGTTTTATAAATGTTGATGCTTTGAAGTAACCTTACTGTGAATATCTCTGCAATTCACACTACTGACTGAACAATAATTATAAGCTGGGCACTGCACTGGCTGCTTTCTACATGATCTCATTTTTTTTTCCTCAACAGAAAAGCAGGATTTATTGCTGAGCATGAGTAAGGAGGGGCAGTGCCAAGCCTCTCATGAGTGCAGGGCCCACCATTTGTCCAGAGGGCCACAATTAGCGATGTATTTGACCCCACAACCATTCGAGAAGAGCTGCTTTTCTGCCACCATGTTTTCAAATTCATCCACATTAAACTTAGCAAGTCCCCAACTCTAGGAGATATGGATCTTCTGACGGCCAAGGAACTTGAACTTGGTCCTGCAGAGGGCCTCAATCACATGCTCCTCGTTCTGAAGCCTGGTATGAATGGACATAATGACTTGACCAGTGTAGACCATGGTCACTGTGCCCTGGGGCTTTCCAAAGGCACCTCACACACAGGTCTGGAGCCCAGACTGACGACAGCATGGCAGTCATGAATGTCCACCGGAGAGGGCTATCTCCAAGGTCCCTTAGGGCGACCTGTGCAGGCAACAGACCGCACGCACTACCGAGGAGGGTGCTATTTACAGCCACTGCGCACCAGGCCCCCGTGGGGAAGTGGGGAAAAGAGCACAGTCAGCCTAATTGGCTGCAACCGCACGACCTTATGTAAATGACAAGTACTATCCCTTTGTAGATAAGGAAATAGGTTCAGGAGTCCCCACGAGGCTACATAACTCAATTCTCTGACCCTACAGAAGCCGCTTCATGGAAGCCTTTAGTGATTACTAAGTCCCTTAGTATGGCAACACTATTATTTGCTTTCTTAGGGCTCAGCCAAAAAGCAGTGCATGAAGAAAATCACAAAAATGTGCAGACTTGGCCCATTCTAAATTCATGCAATCTAACTACAACTACACTCTCCTCGCCTTTCATGCCCCGCACATACCATGCCTTTGAATCCTCTTGCTCATTCAACTCTCTTCAATCTGTTTTCATTTCATGAAATCCTATCATCCAATTCCCCTTTGTCCCTTCTCTCACATTTTTGTCTTCTTTTCCACTCAGAAGTCCAACCCCCTGACACATAAGTTGTGTCATCAGCCTCATTTTTCTTCCTGCTCTGGTCTTTCTCCTTAAATTCTAACCTGAATTCTATATAAGACCTGTCTTCCTAAAGACTAATAAATAAATCTTTCTAAAACAGATTTTGGATCATGTCTTTTTCAGAATCCTTCAGTTGCTCAGGGGACAGCATTAGCACACAAGGCTCTCTGTGCCCTGATCTAGAGCTGTTTTCAACTCCTACTCCTCCCTCCACCCCCCACAAAAATCTCTACCCTGGTCAAACCAGCCAACAGCCAGTGTCCCACACTCACACTGTGTGCCAGCATCTGTCCAGCCTACCCATAAATATCTTCCTCTTCCTCTCTGATGAAATCTTGCCCATGTTTCAAGGTTTCTGTCTTGCTCCTTCTGTGAAGCCTTCCCTGATGACCCCACCTTCAGGACCTCTTCTGGCTCTCCACACCCCATGGATTTAACATCCACATTCTCACAGGACTTCAGGCATATATGGTATCTTTCCATTTCCTAGTACATCTTAATAACATGGGTGCAAGGACTGTCTTAGAGTGACTTACACATAATAAGCACAGAATTTTGACTGGCCCAAACTATCTTAAATATTACTTTTACAATATTATTATTAATGTTGAGCAAAGATTCTTCTCTGAAGACTTACCACTCTCCTAACTGGTGTTCTTTGGGGACCTCTCACCTCTGAACATAGAGTACTCACACACATCATGCATTTTATAGCCAAACTTAACCAACATATCTGCAACCACTGGATACCATTATTTAGCAGGTAGGTCCAAGCTGGAGGAATGTCCAACAGTCTGCTGGAGACAGCAGCACGGTTAAAGGACTCAAAGGGGCTTTCCAGAGAGAAAAGATTTGGGTTAAACAAAGAGCTAAATTTAGCTGCTTCCTGAATGTGTTTTCCCAATCAATAGACCTTTTATAACACTGCCCCCACCACACACACAGTTGGCAAAGAGTATTGCCAAGAGGAATATGAGCAATGAGAGAATAACAGCTCAGAAACTGTTGACACCACTTAGCATGCAGCCAATGTGTAGAATACCAGCAACAAGCTGCCAGATTCCCGACACACAAATCATTACCAAATGGGTAGTAAACATGCTGTTCTTTTGCTACTCTGGGTATTAGCAGAAAAGTGGTTTGGAGTTCTAGGACATGAATGCCACAAGGCTAGACTTGGGAGCAAGCCAAGCCACTCTCCACAACTGCTGATCTAAGTTGGTCTACTTCTAAGGGAAGTAAAGAGAAAAGACTACATTATAATCTAAGTGCCATTAAACTATCCCCATATCCTTCTTTCTCTTTAACTTATCTACATTCAGGAAAGGAAAAGAAAAGTGACAGATAAGGTTTGTATGTGCCTTTGCCTCTCTGGACCTAAATGTCCTCAATCTGTAAAAATGAGAAAATTACACTGGGTGATCAGGTAACCTAACGTTTTTTGGTCCTAGCTTGTCTCCCCACATTTTCCAGACAGTTTGCCTTATTCTGATACTAACATTTGGATAGCAGATCCAATTGGAAAAGTGCCCCCAGCCAGGCACTACATAATAACACTGAGTAAAATCCTGCTTCGCAGCAGAGATAAAATCACTTGTGGGAGAAGCTGCTCAGCAAGACTGCGTGCTTGCTCTGTTTTCAACACAGACCCTGACTGATAAAAGGACTTCAATTCCACTCCATATCACCGCTGAGAACAAAGAAAAACCAGACGGATGATGCTATAGGACCTCTTCTCCCCTCACTGTCAATGCTCCAGTGACATCCAACCGGTTGCTGCACAGCACAAGCCACCATACCTGAGTTCCTGGCCAACGTCTAGCACATGTGCTTTGCAGTATGTCTATTAATCACAATTGTGGAAAAATATGAGAGGAGGGAACTCTCATTTCTTTCATTCAATTAAACGAAGTGTGAAGACCAAGCTAGGGAAATGTAGCACATAGTAAGAAAGAGTCCCCGCCTCTCCCGTTGTCTACTTCGGCAAATGTTTTTTAGGCTCTTTTCGATCTGAGAGTCTTTCCTGATTCTTGTTGTTATTGTCTCCCTTTTATCCACTTCACTCCGAGGCAGGCCATAATCTCCCCAAGCTTAGGAACTTCCGGGAAGTCACATACAGCATGGGCCAACCACCTCAGCTTCCAGAAAGTTACCAGTAGAAGCAGCTTATTTTGTCACTGAGGGCAGTAAAAAGGAGAGCAGTCAAAAGTGGATGGATGGCAGGATCCGAGTATACTACCAGCCTGCTACATGACAGCTGCCTTTGAAAAGCTTAAAAGCTGGCAATTTAAATGAAGTCTGATTCTGAGTTACGTTATTTGCCTTAACATGGATGGTAAAAATAAATAAATAAATAAAGGAGTCCAGCAAGTCACACTGTTGGTATCACTTGAGCAATCTACGTTAGCAGAGGCATGCCTACCAGAGTCTGAAAGGTTAAGAAAGACTACTAACTTCTGTCCTTCACTGACCATCTGCTTATTTTCTTTTCACATGTAACCTTTTACACACAGCAAAACCAAATACAACAGAGCCCCGCTGATGTCTACAAAAAGATGCCATATCTGATTTTCCCCAAAATGAAATTAAGCTGTCTCCATAAATCTCCCTGTAACTGCTACTGGCTTTCAAGATACTGCTACCCTATCTTCAAGACTTCAAGCCAAAATTATTATCCTTATTAAAATAATTATGATTCCCCTTTTAGCTCCGAAATCACTCAGTAACGATAGTTTCTATTTGTATTCCAAGAAGCCAAGTTAATAAGTTTGGGGGGAAGGGACAGAGACAGGGATGACACAGACCACCTGTCCCACAGTTGCCTCAAAGGCCACATTTGAAGAAAAGATTCTTATGCTAAAAAAAAAAAGAGAGAAAGACTTTAAAATTACTGAGTTAACAGACTAGGCTATCATACACAGTGACCTATACATAACTACCAAGGTACTACTGGCATTGAACTTTAAGACTAGCTCCTCAATGACCAGGGCTAGCAGGAGATGAGGACAGTATAGTAAACAAATGTAATTTATGGGAACCCTAATTTTAGCCAATGGTTTCAACCACTCAGCTCTGCCTATTTCTTACCCCAGCAAACAACCAGTGCAACAGAGCTGAACTTCTGGCAAAATTTACAGGCAGTAACAGGAAAGCCAAAGTGAAAACAGATCTGACCATGTCAAGCTATAGAGTTAGCCTCTATGCCTTTAGTTGTTAACCATAACATACTCAATAAACAGCAGACCAGATCCTGCCAGGTGCAGGATATAAACAGACATGTAGAAAAATCAGCCCCCATCCCAATCGAGCAGTAGGCAGGATGTCAAACTGGCCACAGTCTCGAAAAGACAATATAATGGGCCAACGACCATGCCACTTGAGCTACTTCCTACTACCAGACTCTGGCTCAGAATCTGGGTCATTCTGTTTCAAGTACCAAAAAAACAGTGGGGGAGAAGGGGAGAACAGCCAGTGGGATGTGGAGGTAACTCACCTGTGCAGAATTCCTTGCTCACACTGTGGGGCACTGTGATCCGACGGTAGACAATGGGCTCTGACTCCAGGATGTTCTCATCGTGGCGGTACCGAGCAGGCCTCTCGTTTGGGATGCCCCGGGAACGGGTGCCACTTCTCCTCTCATAGGTATCAATTTCCTCAAACACAGCTGCCTTGTCAAAAAGGGCCAGGTTCCCTTCAAAATCAAAATCTGTGTCTGGGATCTCCTCAATATCATCCCCAAAACACTCATCATCTTTATTCTTCATTTGGCCATTCTTTAAGCCACTTTTCTTTGGAGTTGCCTGATTTGGGTGCCTGCTACTAGATGACCCTGCAGAAAAAAACAGGGACTAAAGTCAGTATGCTCACACAAAGTGCTCAGTGGGGAGCACAAATTACCACAAATCTCATGGAATAATAGAGTTCATAAAGTACCCAAGTAACAGTGAATATGAAATAAGCAGTACTCCTGAAAATCTGAAGCTCTGCTCTTCATAAGGGAATTGGTAATGATCAAGGCTTTTTTGACAACTGACTATATCAAAAAAGTGGAGGGCAAGAACACAACAGTCTCTCCACACAAGTCTGAGTGATTTGATTCTGAATGTCCAGCCATTGATTAACAGAGAAAAAACACGAGTAAAAGAAGGCCAAGTCCTCGTAACTTGAAGTTTAAAGGAAGATTCTGTCCAAGTGGCTCTGAATTCCATGCTTACCAAGCAAGCCATTTTCTGTTCTTTTAACTCAGTCTAAGGCTAGACCTCATCAGGAAGGGAATCCCCTGGGTTTAGACAGATTCCAGATCTTGAGACGGATATACATCTGCCACTATAAGTTGATATATTTTGCCTTACAGGCCTGTCTTTAGATCTTCTGGTTAATGTGACCTCTTTTGTTAAAATTTTATCACTCCGGGTTAGCAATTTCTGAACCATCAGATGATGACAAGAACCACACTGACGTAATCCTGCAGAGGCCACACCAAGGTCTGAATCAACACCACAACGCTCAGTCACTGTCTGTCTCTGAGACTCCACGTGGCCACCACACATCAGTCAACTACTCCTCCCGCAACAAAGACCCCACAGAATTCTCCAAACCACGCCTTCCCAGGGAATCCTGAGCTGAATTTATAATTTGATCCCCATATGACCACCTCGAAAGGATGAACCAGGTGACTGGTATGCCAAATGGAACCTTCAACATAGTCTGAATAAACATAATGTACTTCCTTTTGTAAGACTGAGCTCCTCAATTTTTAAAACACTCAAGTTGAGGTTGGGATGATCATGAGCAAACACCCTCATACAGACCATCCCAACTATACTGCTCTAACTTTTCACAGCAACTCCCTTCTATCCAGTGGACCATGTTAGGAGACCTAGGACTTAGTTTCAGTTCTATTATTAACATGTTATATAATCATCATCCAACTTCTCAATTTCCTTGTATGTAAAATGCTTACTGTGGTACCCCTAGCAGGGTTTCTAGTACACAGCAGTCCGTCAATAAGTACTTAAAGAATAAATCAACAGCAGCAAGATTAACTTCAATAATTATTCTGAAAAACATATACTATGCATATGTAACTCATGTCTAAATCTTCCTCATGCCAAATATTGATATGGAAAAGGGCTATGCTGGCAGTAAAGATGAGATTTAGGCCTCAGAGAAAAATCTAAGGCTGACCAAAATTATAAAAGGAAGGAAGAGTTGGCTGAGTCACTATAAAAAGCTGAGATTATGAACCACTGAGAAGCTTGTCGAAGTATGGGTGAAGTTCTAGTTTCAATAATTTGACAAAAACATTTAATGAGAGCATTTTGTGTGCCACAGCTAAGTACCTGGAATACAGCATGTAATCAAGACAAGTTACCCAAAAGGAAGGAGACATATAATAATTAAAATACAATACAGTGAGAAGTTTATATAAAGTGCTATAGAAACACAGATGAGAAAACAGAGCTGGATTAGGAATGGGAGAACAAGCACGAAAATACATGGTCAGGATAACACCATTAGCAATATATGCAGGCAAGGGAAGAAACAGAAAAAGTCCAGTTTGCAAGATTATCATTGTATTGCCTCAATATTAAGTCAATATTACTAAATTAAAACCAGGAAATAGGTCTTTGGCCCAGTGGTCTCTCTCCAGTGGATGTGTGCACACCCAGGAGGGCAAAGGATGACCCACTGATGACCCACAAAGGATGATGTGGGGAAAAGATATTGAATATTTACTTTTTCTTCTAACTAAAAAGAGGAAGAATTTAAGCCTTATGAACCTAAGGCACAGATGGAAATCAGCATCCTTAAGAAGTATCATGCTACCCAATCACTGGCAGTATTTGAGCTACCTGAGGAATGAGTGATGTTCCATAACAAGTGGATTTACATCAAAATGTTTAAACTGTTGTAAAATATACATAACATACAATTTACTATTTAAACCATTTTGAGTGTACAGTTCAACAGTATTAAGTACATTCATGTTGTACAACTATATACATGTTTAACTACTGAAGCATACAAAAATGAGTAAGTGGCTTTAAAAGATACCTTTAAAAAAACTATGCAATAAAGATAATACCAATAATGCAATCATAAGTGAACAAAAGAATGGCAGAGATAACACTTCCTCTTTTCCTCTTACAGGCCTTCAACTAGAGTGTTTTTAAAAATTAACCAGACCTAAAAAGAGAGCCTCCAAAATTAAAAAATAAACAAAGTTATTCCAAACATGAATCAATATGGATTACCACTTCACCCTAAGTGTATACTCTTTATCATAGCCCTGGGGCCAAATCCAACCCAAACATCACCTGCTTCTCTAAATCAAGTTTCATGGGTATACGGTCACATTCCTTTGTTTACATATTGTCTAAGGCTACAAAGACAAAGTTAAATGTTTGAGACAGAGACGTTATGGCCTATAAACCCTAAAATATTTAATATCTCACCCTTTACAGAAGAAGTTTGCTCACTCTGTTCTACATCATGCCTCTCAGAGGTATTTTCTCCAGCTAAGACTGCCATTAAAATTTAAAACAAAAAAAAATTTTTCTTGAAATTAACTGAACTTAACCAGAATTCTTTGAATTTGTTTTACTCAAGGTGTTAAGTCTGTCACTTGTCATTCAGATCTGCCAGCCAGCAACATGCCTAAACCATAAGCATACAAAAATTTTAAAAAACCCTCTGATGAGTTAAAAATTCAAAACAGCCACATCAAAAAACAAAAACCCCCAAACAAGCAAAAAAACTCTAAAAAGGTTATAAAAGAAAAGGCAACTTGAGACTAACTTATGAGAAAGAAAGGGAACCATCAAAAACTATGCCAAGCGGGTTGCATGACTGGAAAGGACAGGAAGATGAAGCTGTCAACAACAATACAAGAGGGAGCATGAGGCAAGTACTTCAGAGGAAAGGAGTTCAGTCAAGTCCAGTGTGAACTGACAATAACCTGTCCTGAACCAATCGCAATGACAGATGAAGACAAGCAATTAATTAATGGGAAAGAAGACAGAGGAAAAGAAGCAAAACGGGAGATCATTTGTGGCTTGACCACAAACTACAAACATAACTCACAAACCCCCAGTTCTTCGTTTAGAAAGTATCAGGTATTTTCTCATGTTCCCGCTGAATACAGAACTTCCATTCATTCATTTGACAAAGACACACTAAGGATCAGCTATGTTTCAAATACTCTGAAGAAAGCAGGCAGCAAAAAAAAAATTGCCTTCCAAGAGGAAATCCTGACATCACATATCAGCAAGAAAAAGATAAAGAGAATGTAAGGTAAATTAAAGGCAGGCTAACAAGCTTAGTAGTCTTATTCTTCCCTTTCCTCATACTTTAAAAAAAAAATATTGGGAAGTCCTAGGTGAATAAGCTGTCTCAAAACTTGGCTTACTCACCACAAAGGGCCTAGCTCTGTATTAAACTGGCCTTTGGAAAAAAAATAAATAAACTGGCCTTTGGCCGCTGGGAGAGAAAAGCACTTCCCTTGGAAAAGATAAACAGTGTTTCCCAGATTTCTCTACCTCTCAATCACCAGGGCCAAGTGTGTGTTAAGACTAGAGGCTGAAAGACAGTAATGAGAACCCAACATGGGAGACAACAAAAGGAACGCAGATGTATAGAATAGACTTGTGGACTTTGTGGATGAGGGTAAGGGTGGGATGATATGGGAGAAGGGCATTGAAGCATGTTAATTGTCATGTGTCTAATCAATCGCCAGCCCAGGATTGATGCTCGGGACTGGTGCAGCGAGATTTCCCGGGGGGGGGGGGGGAGGAGGGAGGGGGGACCCGGAGGGGAAGCATATGTAAACCCATGGTGATATCATGACAATGTATGGCAAAAACAATAATAAAAAAAAAAAATAAAAAAAAAAAAAAAGCTTTTTCACCTTAAAAAAAAAAAAAAAAAAAGACTAGAGGCTGGCCGCCTTCCTGTGCCATTCTGCTGCCAGCCTTTGGCACAGAGGCTCTTTGGCCAGGATAACTTTTAACAAACCCATTGTTGTGTAACACTCAGTGCTACTTATTTATTGGGGTTTGTCACACACATATTGTAAAGGGGAACTCTGTCCTGCACTTAGCACGCTAAAGGGCACGAGAAGGTCAAATTACAAACATTTTAGTGCCAGTCTCAGTGGGCTTTATGAGGAGGTTCCTGAGAGTATTTAGTACTTTCTTTTCAACTCCCAAATTCTAGATCCTAGTAATCAATCAACCTCTTGGGTTCCAGCAGCAACACCAGGGTTGTCAAGTCTGTTGGATATATGAAGCACATCCAAGGAGGTAATGAAGTCATATTAGGACTTCAGAAGGACCATGAAAACTTAGCAAAAAATAATCTTAGGACCTTAGATGGTGGGATCACTGTTAAACAAACCATATAAGAGGACTCAAGAGGTTTCCCTCTGCTCCCTGAAACTGATGTTCCATTCACCTACTTGACAAATCCTCTTGAGTGGTTAGTTCAATGACCAAGGTTATAGAAACTATTCTTTATAACCACCCTCCCAACTCCCAACCTAAAAGAAGAGATTAAAATCTGCCTGTGATAAATCTCTCATCAGTGTTGGATTAGGTAACTAGAACCAACAAATCCTTCAACAACTCATTACTAACTTTTTAAAAAGACAAAAGCCAAAATTTATGAGAAATTATATTCTTATAGCTTTATCAATCTACTAGTCTCAACATCAACCTACACACACCAGAAAAAATCTGATTTATAGCTCTCCAATGAAAAAAATACTTAATCTCCATTTCTCATCCATCAATGGAAAAAAAAACATTAATAATCTGGAAGAAACCAATATACTTCCCTGGAATCCTTAAAATGCTACATAAATGCTAAATCAGTCAATTCCCAGCAGACCTTTCTTCTTATTTTATAGAGTTCACTGATAAAATAAATATATTTAACTCTGCTTTCCATCACAAACCAATTCTGAGTCACATCTAATCACCAAACTCCCAGGCCATGGCCATCTTCCACACAAATCTGGATTCAAAAGAAATTTGTGGAAAGAGAATCCAACATTTTACTGTCCATGATCTCTTATTTACATGCAGTAGTAATCTAGGAAATGAGAATGGATCAAACAGCAAAAGCAAAAGAAGCATCAATCAACCAGAGTATACTTCTGAGAGTGACCCCACTTTTTACTAGATCAGAGTGACTTGTTAAAGATCAAATAAATTATTTGTTTTGAAGTTAACTGTACTCTTTCAAAAGAGTTGCTATAACTGTTATTATCAGGGGAAAAAAGAAAAAGAAACAAACTGATAGCTTCACCATATATCCAGCAGTCATACTCATGGGTATTTAACCAACTCATCTAAAAAGTCATGACCACATAAAACCTGCACACAAATACTGACAGCAGCTTAGTTCATAGTCACCAAAAGCTAGAAGCAACCAAGATGTCCTTCAAAAGGTAAATGGATAAACCAACTGTGTTATACCCATACAATGGAATATTATTCATCAACAAAAAGAAATGAGCTATCATGCCACAAAAAGACATGGATGAATCTTAAATAAATAAAGTCAAAGAAGCTACTCTGAAAAGGCTATATACTGTGTGATTTTAATTATATGATTAGAAAAGGCAAAACTACAGAGGTAGATGGTAAAAAGATCAATAGCTGTTTGGAGGGGGGTTGCGGCAGGCAGTCAGGGAGGGAAAAAGGGAAGGACTAAATAGGTAAAACATAGGGAATTCTGCTTAGTATTGTAAAGATATAAGGTATGCATTTGTTAAAACCCACAGAACTTTTTATAGAGTACAGAGTGAGCCTTAATGTGCGCAAAAGAGTGAGGAGGTTGGAGGATCCCCAGATGGGATGCAGAATGCAAGGAAACAATCTGTTATAAATACATGAAACAAATCAAGGAAGGGAATAGGCGTATACCTTAGGGTTAGTACTGTAATTCTGATACATATACTGGAATTGAATAATTTAAGTCAGATGGCAGATAGTATGTGTTTCTCAGAGCTGGAGGGAGAGGTTACAGATGAAGAGGAGGCTAGAATGATCCATGTGGTAATGGATTAGACTTGGTCACATCATGAAATTCATTTAGCTTAATATAGTAGTGATGGTTACATACAGAAGTATTTAGATATATGTATCAATGCTGGTTAAGTATATACATATATATTCTCCTGCTCTGTCAGCTTTTGAAAGGATGACACCCAGTAGCAAGGGGCACATTTAGTAACTAGACAGCGGTTTGTAATACCATTCTCCAATAAAAGGAGACAGGACTCCTTGGAGACATGGCTGAGTCTAGGGCTGGGGCAGGAAATATAGAAGATAAACTGGAGCATCTTGTAGTGCTAGATAGTAAGGAAGTACTGGGGCAGGGGGAGCCCATCCACAATGATGGGAGCATGTCCAAGGGACACAGGAGCCAACTGAAAGAGCTCACAGTGGCCAAAGTTGAAACAATTTGATTACCAAAATAAAGTGGCACTGAATTATAAACCAAAGTATAAAGTAAACACTCGTAAGCCCATGTTGTCGTAGTTCAGCTGCTAAGTCGTGTCCGACTCTCAGCCACCCCATGGACTGCAGCCAACCAGGCTCCTTCCGACCATGGGGTTTCCCAAGCAAGAACACGATAGTGGGTTACGGTTTCCTTCTCCAGGGGACCTTCTCCACCCAGGGGTTGAACATACGTCTCCTGCATTGCAGGTGGATTCTTTACCGCTTAACCACTAGAGAGGCCCTTAAGTCCATACTGACAAAAATAAATAACTGAACAAATAAATGAGAAAGAAGAGACCTATCTCTAGTAGAGAAGAATTTCAAGTAACTTATGTAGATACTCTGCATAACTCTCCACTCCTTAGGTGTGAGTTGCACATACTGACTTCAGAAGAGAAATCTGACACACACCACCTCAGTCAGGCAGTCAAGGTCAATGTCAAAAGAAATACAATGTGGGACTTCCCTGGTGGTCCAGTGGTTAAGAATCCACCTGACAGTGCAGGGCACACTGGTTCTACCCCTAGCCCAGGAAGATCCCACAAGCCACGGGAAAACTAAGCCCGTGAACAGCAACTACGAGCCCATGCGCTGCAACTACTTAAGCCTGCACGCCCAGGAGCCTGTGCTCACAAGAGAAGCCACCACGGCGAGAAGGCTGCGCAAGAAACAAGGGAGGAGCCCCCATGCTCTGCAACTAGAGAAAGCCTACAAGGGCAAGACCGAGGGCAGCCAAGAAAGAGAGTCATACCATGCTGACAGTACATACTACTGATACGATGCAATGAAAATGACACTATCTCTGTGTGTCTTCCTCCCCAAAGCACATAACCCCAGTCTAATCATGAGAAAAATACATCAAATACCAATTAAGGAATATGCTACAAAATATATAACCAGTACTCCAAAACTGTCTAGATCATCAAAAACAGTGAAAGTCTGATAAACCGTAAGAGTCAAGAGAAGACATGACTACTAACTGTAACGTGGCATGCTGATGAAAGCCTGTAACAAGGACATTAGGTAAAAACTAAGGGAATTTAAATAAAATACAGACTTTGGTTAACGTATCAAAACTGGTTCATTAAATGTAACAAATATACCATAGTAATGTAAGATATTACTAATGGGGAAAATATGTAGGAAAAAATAATTTGCAAATTGCTAATGAAGATTATCTTCCTGCGTAAGAAATTACAAACTGCTTGAACATTCAAACTTTTAACAAACAAGTCAATTTTTTGGTAAAGAAAAAAGGTGGGTTTTCCTTTTTGTTGTTTTGTTTTAAAGAAAAAATAAAGCAACACAGAAAAGGTTAAAGTCTAAATAGAAAAAGTCATTTTCTATCCAAGCATTCTACAGTTTTTCAAAGGATAGAGAAGAACTAACAATTCAATTTCAGTCTCAGGTCAATTCAAATAGTTATTTAAGAAGCACTGAAGGAAAAGTGCCTTGAAATACCTTTTTTTTTTTTTTTCAAAATTTCAATAGTTTATACTCATGGAAATCAAGAATCTTCAAAACTTTAAAAATGTTGGTTTCTGAAGGGCCACTAAATTTCTAGTGTATCTGTTATAATTCACTACTATAACATCATTCTAGTAAATATGTTAAAGAGCATACCTGACTCTAGCGAATTAACTACAGTTCTGTAATAAGCAAATGGCACTCAACAATTTGTCAGAACCACACAGAACTGGGCATCAACACACATCGTTGTATGCTCTCCATGGTGGGCTGGCAAGGACAGTGAACACAGTAAATTTAAAACTGTCAATCTGTCAGAAACTGTAAGATCACAGAGATGTCTAGGCCCATCCGTTCCTCTCCTCTAACTGAGGATGGGAGTTAAACAACAAGAACGAAGCTTTTTCAAGAATTCCCAGAACAGCCTGAATGCAGGTTCAACTTAGACATCACTACCACCACCATTTACCAGATCAAAAACAACATCACTTTTGTCTATGTTAACTCGAGCCAGATCACTGACATTTTTTGAAGGAAAAGAAGTGGTTGGAGAGGGCAGGGAGTGGGTGTGAGTCTCAAACAGCTTATTTCCTTTCCCTTTAACATCTTGAGGAAATAGCACCAGAATAAAAGAACCATGCTATATTTTTGCGAAACCCTGCCAGTATCTTTTTGTATTAGGGTAATAAAGGACTTATTTAAAGAACAGCAGTGGATAAGTGGACATGAAACATCAAGTTAAGAAAAAACATTAACTTAATCCAACTTACAAGAGTTGTGCCGACGACGGAAACTTTTGGACTGACTCAAGGATTCCATGTGCCTGTCCACATAGCTCTTTGAGCACTGCTGCTGCTGGGGAGAGATGGCAACATCCTGGCTCTTCACATCTGTCCTCTTGGGGATGTTCTGAGGGGCACTGCTTGAAGAGGCTGGCTTCTTGACCAACCTGCCTGTGCCATTTTGATTGATACCAGCTTGGCAACCAACACCAGAGGAGCCTAATTCTGCCTGATGAAGGTCTCCAAAATGTTGGGTTTCTCCAGGGCCTGGTATCTCCAGAATTTTTAATTCTGTAATGTCACCTGCCCTGAAATACATAAAAGAGTCCCAAGTCTCAAAACTATAATAGTGATAACAGTGATGAAACTGAGATCAACAGCAACAAGCCACACCTTTGGAGGGCTTCATTTCAATGAGTCATCAGAGGCAAAACCTAAAAAAAATGGTGGCATACTTAAAGAGTTAGCCACCAACATTCAATGGACACAGCACTGAACTTGAGACCTACTGTTACATCGTATACTAATGCATGTATGTGGAATCTAGAAAGATGGTACTGATGAACCTATCTGCAGAGCAGCAATGGAGACACAGACATTGAGAACAGGCATATGGACACGGCTGAGGAGGGGAGGAAGGAGAGGGTGGATGTATGGGGAGAATAACATGGAAACATACATTACCATATGTAAAACAGATAACCGATGGGAATACGCTATATGACTCAGGGAACTCAAACCAGGGCTCTGTAACAACCTAGAGGGGTGGGATGGGGAGGGACGTCGGTGGGACGTTCAAGTGGGAGGGGACATAGGTAAACCTACGGCTGATTTATGTTGACATTTGGCAGAAACCAATACAATTCTCCTAAAGGAGATCAGTCCTGAGTGTTCACTGGAAGGACTGATGTTGAAGCTAAAACTCCAATACTTTGGCCACCTGATGTGAAGAGCTGACTCATCTGAAAAGACCCTGATGCTGGGAAGGATTGAGGGCAGGAGAAGAAGGGGACGACAGAGGGTGAGATGGTTGGATGGCATCACCGACTAGATGGACATAGGTTTGGGTGGACTCCAGGAGTTGGTGATGGACAGGGAGGCCTGGTGTGTCGCGGTTCATGGGGTCGCAAAGAGTCGGACAAGACTGAGAGACTGAACTGAACTGAATACAATACTGTAAAGCAATTATCCTTCAATTAAAAATAAATAAATTTTTTAATAAAGAAACAAAAATAAATTAAAAACTTAGAAAAGGAAAACAAAAAAGAGACCTATTGTTAAGGGAGTGGGAGACAGATGGATTTGGGGTTAGTAGATACAAACTATTACATATGGATGGGTGGACAACAAGGTTCTACTATATAGCACTATAGTCAATATCCTGGGATAAACCATGATAGAAAAGATCATAAAAAAGAATGTGTGTGTGTAACTGAGTCACTTTGCTGTACAGCAGAAATTAATACAACACTGCAAATCAACTACACTTCAATAAAGAATAAAGAGACCCACTGTTAACCATAAAACTATCATTAATATCTTAGATTTCTAGAATACTTAATGGTTTTTTTCATTCATTTACCTACCTGTTCACTCAATAGGTATACACAGAGTACTTACTATGTGGTAACCCCTGTAGTAAGAGTGGGGTATATAAAGATGAAAAGCAGTGTATGCTCACACAGAACCCAAAGTCTGGTGGGGAGAAAATTCAAGTAGGTAATCAAAAGTGTTCAATACTATGACAGAGGTGTGTACACGGGACTAGAGCCCCCCAAAGCAAAACCACTTTAGTCTGGTCGAGATGGATGAAGCACTTAAGCTAAGTCTGGTTGGGGAGGGAAAATAAGAGTTGGCCAAGCAGAGTATGGGAGGGAGAGGGGCCCCTTAAACCAAGGCTCAAGACTGAGGCCATGTGAGAAGTGCAAATGCCACTGTTGTTACTGTAAATGTTATAGTGTTACTAAAGAGACAAATGCTTGTAGAGGGCCATCAGGAAGTAAGGCTGTAGAGAAAATTAGGGATCAGATCATAATCACACTGGATTTTTCTGGCGGCTATAAGAACAGTGAAGAAAGTAGAGGCAGGGGCACCAGTTAGGAGATGAGGCAGAAATAAGAGGGGATGTATAGAGCAAGTGACAATGCAAAGAGAGAAAGGAGGATGGAACCAAAAAAACATTTGGAATCCAAAGAATTCGGTGACTAACTGAACACGAAGATCAAGAGAATGAAGAATTCATTATAATTCCTAAGTTTCTAACCTTGGTGAAAGGTGTCATTAGTCAGGGCAATACCTAGTGGCAAATGCAAGGTGTGCGCGGTAAGGGGGGGAGTGTTTTCACTATGGGGGAGGCCTGGGAATGTTAGAAAGTGACGAGAAGAGAGACAATATAAAGGTTGAAAGTGAAGACACAAAAGAAATGGGGAAGGGTCTCAAAGGATATAGAAAACGGTAACACACAAAGCATATGTGATAAGGTCAGCCCTGAACACAAAGGGTATATCTTCTGTGAAGACTTCAGAGGAAGTAAGCAATAAGGATGGATACACAGCTACAGAGAAGGTTAGGTCTGGGTGTTGTTTAGGAAGTCAAGGAAGCTCTTGCCAGAAAGCCTTTTTAAGAAAACGTTAAGAAAGGAAGGTTTCTGTGAAACTTGTAAAAGAGGGATGAGAAGACAACATCTAAGCTTGAGATCTGTTGGCAAACACAAAGAAAAATACCTTCCTATATCTAAGGACTTTAGCTACTAGCTAGAGTGTGTCTCTGGAGATAAATTATAATACAAATCTACAAAGAGAGATAGTTATGTGGGGGTGCAGGGGGGAATCATAATGGCCTTAGATAAAAGCAAGCACAAATAATACAAAACTGAGAAAGGAAATCTGAAACCATAAAAGAAAACATGATTCTAAATTTGACACATTTAAATATAATATTGCATGTCTGAGAGAGATAAGAAAAATGTTTCACAAACCCTGACTCATCAGCTGAAAGCTAATTACTAGACAAAGTCTCTGCTGAAACAGCAGTAGAACTAGAAGATCTAAGGTTGTAAAATCTCTCCCCTGACAAAAGTAGTCCTATGCAAGAGAATACTGGCAATGAGACTTAGGTCAAGCTCCACAGATCACCAGACTGGATTTGAAAAATAAGTTAGGACACTCACCTGAAGGTGACTTCTGGCACAAGGCACTTCACTCCATTGTGGAAAGGCCGAGTGAGAGAAATGGTCTGGCTGATCTGATCCACTGCTGACACTCTTCCCTGATAGACACCCAAGCTATCTCCACAGTTGATGGACACAATACTGCCCAGCCAATCTGTAGCCATGTTTCAGAGATGAGATTGCCGTGGAGAGAAGGAATCATGCAGTGTACCTTGAGAAACAGACAAATCTTTCGGTAAAATTTAGCAAACATATCAGGTTATGTAATAGGTGCTGCTTAATAACACATATTCTATCATAACCTTAACTGAGGTAATAAAGCATTAAAAATAAAGCTTTTTTTTCCCCACTAGGAGTAAGCATCCTGATGAATAAGCAGTATCGTTATGTATATAGTTCTTTTAAGTATTTTCAACCACATGTACTAGATATTTACCGAGACATCACTTAAATGATAATGAAAAATCCTGGACAAAATTTTTTTGAAAAGTTGACTGAAGGCGTTATAGAACACTAAACCTAACAACTACAGGACACACATTCTTTTCAAGTTCACCAAAAAATGCTGGGCCTTACACTAGTATCAATTCATTTCAAAGGACTGAAATCTGACAGTATATTTTTTGTCCATAACCAGAATTAAATTTGAATTCGATAATAAGATTTTTCAAATGTCTCCAAGTATCTGTAAATTAAGCAAAACATCTCTATATAACCAATGTCAAAGAAGAAATCAAAAGGACAGTTAGAAAATAGTCAAAAGTCAATGAAAATAGAACATATCAACATTTGTGGGATGTGCTTAAAAAAGTGTTTGAAAAGAAATTTGTGTATTTATATTTTCTAATATAAATGCTTATATCAGAAAGGAAGAAAGGTTTAAAACCAATGATTGAAGCTTCCATCTTCAGAAGCTAGGCAAAAAGGAGCAAATTAACCAAAGGTATTAGAAAGAAACCAAAGAGTAGAAATCAATGAAATAAGAAACAAGAAAAATACACAAAACCAAAAATCAGTTCTCTTGAAACTATCACTGAGGCTAATAAATCCCTAGCTAGGAATTTATTTATTGCTAAACTGATACGGAATCCAGAAAAATAGTAATAATGAACCTACATGCAGGGCAGGAACAGAGACACAAACATAGAGAACAGACTTGTGGACACAGAAGGGGAAGGAGATGGTGGGAATTGAGAGAGTAGCAGTGAAACATATACATTTCCATATGTAAAATAGTGGAGACTTGCTGTGTAACACAGGGAGCTTAACCTGGTTCAGTTCAGTCGCTCAGTCATGTCTGACTCTTTGCGACCCCATGGACTGCAGCACGCCAGGCCTCCGTGTCCATCACCAACTCCCAGAGTTTACTCAAACTCATTTCCATTGAGTTAGTGATGCCATCCAACCACCTCATCCTGTTGTCCCCTTCTCCTCCAGCCTTCAGTCTTTGCCAGGATCAGGGTCTTTTCAAATGAGTCAGCTCTTCGCATCAGGTGGCCAAAGTATTGGAGTTTCAGCTTCAGCATCAGTCCTTCCAATGAACACACAGGACTGATCTCCTTTAGGATGGACTGGGTGGATCTCCTTGCTGTCTAAGGGACTCTCAAGAGTCTTCTCCAACACCACAGTTCAAAAGCATCAATTCTTTGGCGCTCAGCTTTCTTTAGAGTCCAACTCCCACATTCATACATGACTACCAGAAAAACCACAGCTTTGACAAGACGGACCTTTGTTGGCAAAGAAATGTCTCTGCTTTTTAATATGCTGTCTAGGTTGGTCATAACTTTTCTTCCAAGGAGCAAGCATCTTTTAATCTCATGGCTGCAGTCACCATCTGTAGTGATTTCAGAGTCCAAGAAAATAAAGTCTGTCACTGTTTCCACTGCTTCCCCATCTATCTGCCATGAAGTGATGGGACCGAATGCCATGATCTTAAGTTTTCTGAATGTTGAGTTTTAAGTCAACTTTTTCACTCTCCTCTTTCACTTTCATCAACAGGCTCTTTAGTTCTTCTTCGCTTTCTGCCATAAGGGTGGTGTCATCTGCACATCTGAGGCTATTGATATTTCTCCCAGCAATCTTGATTCCAGCTTTTGCTTCATGCAGTCTGGCATTTCGCATGATGTACTCTGCATATAAGTTAAATAAGCAGGCAATTGCAGCCTTGACATACTTCTCTCCCAATCTGGAACCAGTCTGTTGTTCCATGTCCAGTTCTCACTGTTGCTTCCTGACCTGTATACAAATTTCTCAGGAGGCAGGTCGGGTGATCTAGTATTCCCATCTCTTTAAGAATTTTCCACAATTTGTTGTGATCCATAGTTAAAGGCTTTGGCATAGTCAATAAAGCAGAAGTAGATGTTTTTCTGGAACTCTCTTGCTTTTTCAATGATCCAACAGACACTGGTGATTTGATCTCTGGTTCCTCTGCCTTTTCTAAAACCAGCTTGATGGAGAAGGAAATGGCAACCCACTCCAGTGTTCTTGCCTAGAGAGTCCCAGAGACGGTGGAGCCTGGTGGTCTGCTGTCTGTGGGGCCACACAGGGTCAGACATGACTGAAGTGACTTAGCAGCAGCAGTAGCAGCAGTAGTTATGAGTAATTTTGTCTATAGAGGTATATAAAAGAACTATATAATAATTTTTTGATATTTTTGTCTTTATAGCATATTTTTAGTTTAAATGAAAAATATTTTAAAGAATTAAAATAATTTTTCAAATTTGAAATTGAAAATAAAACCCATTTTTAGTTGAGAGGAAGAGGCCTGGTACTATTTTTGTTTTAAACAAAGTAATATTTATATGTTTAAAGATGGCAATATTCTACCTACGTTTACAAATCCTGAGTCCCTAATTCAGCTCCCTGGATATACCCACTTTAAGAAATTAATAGCCTGTTTCTTAAGTTAAAGTATAGGTGGTTTACAATATTACATTAGTTTCAAATGTACAACATAGTGATTCAGTATTTTAATAGATTATACTCTTTTTTTGTCTTCTGACTGCACCATACCACTTGTGGGATCTTAGTTCCTCAAATATGGATTCAAATCACACCCTTGACAGTGAAAGTGTAGAGTCTTAACCATTGGACTGCTGGGGAATTCCCTATATTTGAATCAGTTCTACTCAGGTGGATGGAACTGGAGCCTATTATCCAGAGTGAAGTAAGCCAAAAGGAAAAACAAAAATACAGTATACTAACGCATATATATGGAATTTAGAAAGATGGTAACGAGAACCCTGCATGCGAGACAGCAAAAGAGACACAGATGTATAGAACAGTCACGTGGACTCTGTGGAAGAGGGCAGGGGTGGGATGATATGGGAGAATGGCATTGAAACATGTTAATTATCATGTGTGAAATCAATCGCCAGCCCAGGTTTGATGCTCTGGGCTGGTGCACTGGGATGACCCAGGGAGAGGGAATCGGGAGGGAGGAGGAAGGGGAGTTCTGGAGGGGGAACATATGTATACCCATGTCAATGTATGGCAAAACCAACACAATAAAGAAAATTTTTTAAAAAAAAGGAAACACAAAAGGCCAAAAAAATAAATAAATTATTATAAAAAAATAAATAAAAATAAATACATAAAACCAGCTTGAACATCTGGAAGTTCACAGTTCACATATTGTTGAAGCCTGCCTGGCTTGCAGAATTTTGAGCATTACTTTGCTAGTGTGCGAGATGAGTGCAAGTGTGCGGTAGTTTGAACACTCTTTGGCATTGCCTTTCTTTGGGATTGGAATGAAAACTGACCTTTCCCAGTCCTCTGGCCACTGCTGAGTTTTCCAAATTTGCTGGCATATTGAGTGCAGAACTTTCACAGCATCATCTTTTAAGATTTGAAATAGCTCAACTGGAATTCCATCACCTCCACTAGCTTTGTTCATAGTGATGCCTCCTAAGGCCCACTTGACTTCTCATTCCAGGATGTCTGGCTCTAGGTGAGTGATCACACCATCATGGTTATCTGGGTCATGAAGATCTTTTTTGTACAGTTCTTCTGTGTATTCTCGCCACCTCTTCTTAATATCTTCTTCTGTTAGGTCCATACAATTTCTGTCCTTATTGTGCCCATCTTCGCATGAAATGTTCCCTTGGTATCTCTAATTTTCTTGAAGAGATCTCTAGTCTTTCCCTTTCTATTGTTTGCCTCTATTTCTTTGCTTTGATCACTGAGGAAGGCTTTCTTATAGCTCCTGCTACTGTTTGGAACTCTGCATTCAAATGGGTTTATCTTTCCTTTTCTCCTTTGCCTTTAGCTTCTCTTGTTTTCTCAGCTATTTATAAGGCCTCCTCAGACAACCATTTTGCCTCTTTGCCTTTCTTTTTCTAGGGGATAGTCTTGATCACTGCCTCTTGTACAGTGTCATGACTGTTAGGTCCATGAATCAAGGCAAATTGGGAGTGGTCAAACAGGAGATGGCAAGAGCAAACATCAACATTTTAGGAATCCGAGAACTAGAGTGGACTGGAACGGGTGAATGTGACTCAGCTGACCATTGTATCTACTACTGTGGGCAGGAATCCCTTAGAAGAAATGGAGTAGCCATCACAGAAACAAGTGTCCAAAATGCAGTACTCGGATGCAATCTCAGAAGCAACAGAATGATCTCTGTTCGTTTTCAAGGCTTAACCTGGTACTCTGTCACAACAGGTAGGGTGGAGGTGGTGGGATGTCAAGAGGGAGGAGACATTTTGGGAGCTTAACCTGGTATTCTGCCACAAAGGGGGGGGGGGGGGGGGGCGGAAGGTTCAAGAGGGAGGGGATATATGTATAATAGATGACTGATGCTGCTGTATGCCAGAAACCAACACAACATTGCAAAGCAATTATCCTCCAATTAAAAACAAATTTTTAGAAAAGCACCTCCAATATTATCTCCTAGAAACAGCATTATCTCTATCAGATTCAGTTCAATTCAGTTAAGTTGCTCAGTCGTGTCCAACTCCTTGTGACCCCATGAACCACAGCACACCAGGCCTCCCTGTCCATTACCAACTCCTGGAGTCCACCCAAACCCATGTCCATTGAGTCAGTGATGCCACCCAACTATCTTATCTTCTGTTGTCCCCTTCTCCTCCTGTCCTCAATCTTTCCCAGCATCAGGGTCTTTTCAAAGGAGTCAGCTCTTCGCATCAGGTGGCCAAAGTATTGGAGTTTCAACTGCAGCACCAGTCCTTCCAATGAACACCCAGGACTGATCTCCTTTAGGATGGACTGGTTGGATCTCCTTGCAGTCCAAGGGACTCTCAAGAGTCTTCTTCAACACCACAGTTCAAAAGCATCAATTCTTCAGTGCTCAGCTTTCTTTATAGTCCAACTCTCACATCCAGGCATGACCACTGGAAAAACCATAGCCTTGACTAGACGGACCTTTGCTGGCAAAGAAATGTCTCTGCTTTTTAATATGCTGTCTAGGTTGATCATAACTTTCCTTCCAAGGAGTAAGCGTCTTTTAATTTCATGGCTGCAATCACCATCTGCAGTAATTTTGGAGCCCAGAAAAATAAAGTCAGCCACTGTTCCCCCATCTATTCAGATTACTTATCACATTTTCTTTATTGATTGCTTTTTGTTCCTATCTGCCCGCTGCACACATCATCTCTCAATATGAGATGATATATGAGAAACTCCTTTAAGAACTCTTAATGTTATTACTAATGTGAATTACTAAGTTTCTGTGTGTGTGTGTAATGTTACTCAGCCATAAAAAAAAATGGAAAAATGACATTTGCAGCTACATGGATGGACCTAGAGATGATCATACTAAGCAAAATAAGACAGAAAGAAAGACAAATACCATGTGATATCACTTGAATGTGAAATCTAAAATATGCTACAAATGAACATATCTATGAAACAGAAATAAACTCATAGATACAGAGAACAGACTTGTGGTTGCCAAGGAGGAGAGGTGGGGCAGGGAAGAACTGGGAATTCAGGATTAGCAGATGCAAACTATTGTATATAGCACAGATAAGCAACAAGGTCCTCCTGTACAGCACAGGGAACTATATTCAATATCCTGGGATAAACCATAATAGAAGAGAACATGAAAAAGAATGTATATATGTCTGAATCACTTTTCTGTACAGCAAAAATCACACTATAAATCAACTGTAAATAAAATTTTTTTTAACTTGAACAAATTATATAAATAAATGAAAGAGTTGCAGTAAAAACGTCAGATAAAAGATTAAAGCAAAAATATTAAAAAAGTTAATTCATGCCTAAAGAATATATATTATTACTGAGGGTACAACTCATTAATAATATATATTGCTATAATTTTCCATTTAGGTAATTTGATTGTGTCAAAACATAATGTAGAATATAAAACAAGTATATAAAATATTTAAGAATAAATTTTTTAAAGTCAATAGAAGAGAATTAATACAATCTTCTTTAATGAATCAAGCAGCAAAACAAATATTTTTAAAAAATAAAATAATATAGATACTGAGTTTAATAATCTTATCAGGCTTTGTATCTCTAGTGAAAGAATACAAATACTGTATACCTTGCTTCAGTTGTTAAGACAAATGGTAATGGATATTCATCAGTAGAAAAATCAACCCTGATCTAAGTTTCATAATTTATATACACATTTACTCAAAATGGGTCATAGCCTTAAATGTAAAATATCACACTATAAAACTGTTAGGAAAAACATAAGAGAAGCCTTCAGGATCTAGGGTGAGGCAATGAATTCTTTGACTGGACACCAAAAGCACAACCTATTGAGAAACTTATCAGACTTCTTGAAAATTAAAAACTTTCATTCTGCAAAAGGATCTTTATTCGGAGGATTTTTTTTTTAAAGTTACAGATTGGGAAAAAATATTTACAAATCACATATATGACAAGGACTAATGACCAGTATCTAGAATACATAAAGAACTCTCAAAACTCAGTGATGGAAAAAAAAAGTCCAATCCATAGTGGGCAAAAGACATTTCAACAAAGAACTATACAGATGGCAAATAAGTACATGAAAAAATGTTCAACATCATTACATTAACCACTAGGGAAATGTAAGCTAAAACCATAACGATACACTACTACATACCCACTAGAACAGCTAAAATAAAAAACACTGACAACACCAAGTGGGGAAAAACTGAATAACTCATACATTCATACACTACTGATGGAACTACTAAATGGTGCAACAATTTTTTTATTAAAAAAAAAAGTCTAACCAAGCAGACATCTCTGGTGGTCCAGCAGTTAAGAATCTGCCTGCCAACACAGGGGACACGGGTTTGATCCCTGGTCCAAGAAGGTTCCACATGCTGTGGGGCAACTAAACTCATCTCCACAACTCCTAAGCCAGCACAGTGCAACCACAGAAAGCCTGCACGCAGCAACAAAGACCCAGTGCAGCCAAAAATAAATAAATAGCAAAAATGGAGGCTATTAAAAAAAAAAAACAACCTAAACACACAACTCTTACATGACCCAGCAGTTGCACGACTGGTCATTTATCTCAGAGAATGGAAGACTTAACTCACAAAACTACCTGTACTTAAATGTTTATATCAGGTTTACTTCAATAGCCTCAAACTGAAATAGGCTAGATGACTTTCCACGTGTCAAAGGTTACACACAAACCATGGTATGGAGAAAAAGCTAAAAAAGTAAACTCCAAAAGATTACATTCTTTATGATTCCATTTGTGTAATATTCTTGAAATGACAGCTATAGAAATGGAGAAGAGAAGAGTGATTCCCAGGAGTGAGAGAAGGGGCAGAGACACGAGGAAAGCAGGGATGGCCATAAATGAGCAACATGAAGGATCCCTGTGGTAAGGGAAACATTCTGCTTCTGACCATATGATGCCAATATCCTGGTAGTGACACTGTACTATTGTTTTGCAAGATGTTACCAATAGGGAAAACCAGGCAGGGTATATGGAATCTCTCCATGTTATTTCTTATAAGTACATATGGATCTACAGCTATCTCAAACAAAAAGGTCAACAAAAAAATAAAATCAATGTCTTCTACCACATTAACAAAGCAAATGGGAAATCACGTATGATCATGTCAACAAATGCAGAAAGAAAATCGGACAAAATTCAACATCATCCATGATATAAAAAAGGAGCAGTGGCATCTATAAAACAATTATAGATAACATCAAATTAATGGTGAAACCATGAATTCTTTCCCTAGAAGACTGGGACAAGGTAAGAATATCTACTCTCACCAGTTCTACTTCTTATTCAACATTATATTATAGGTGTTAGCTACTGCAGTAAGAAAAAGAAATAAAAAGCATAAATATTGGAAATGAAGATGTAAAGTTATTTTCATTTGTAAACTTTATTGTTGACTGTGCATAAAGAAAACCCTAGCTAATGCACCCCCCCCCCAAAAAAAATCCTACTAGTATGAAACATTAGCAGGGCTTCCCAGGTGGCACTAGTAAAGAACTGCCAGCCAATGCAGGAAACATAAGAGACATGGGTTCAATCCCTGGGTCAGGACGATCCCCTGGAGGAGGATATGGCAACCCACTCCAGTATTCTTGCCTGGAGAATCCCATGGACAGAGGAGCCTCGCGGGCTACAGTCCATGGGGTCACAAAGAGTCGGACATGACTAAACAACTGAGCATGACTTTAGCAAGATCATAGGATACATGCTCAATATAAAATGAACAACTGTATTTTATATAATAGCAACAACCAACAGAAAATGAAACTTTAGGGAGGGAGGAGGGAGGGGGGTTCTGGAGGGGGAGCATATGTAAACCCATGGTGATATCATGTCATTGTTTGGCAAAACTAATAAAAAAAAAAGTTAAAAAAATAAATAAATAAATAAAAAGAAAACGAAACTTCAAAACACTATTTAAAAAAATACTAAAAAAACACAAAAACTTAGAAACACATCTAATGAAAAATGTGCTGGACCTCTATGATAGAAACTACAAAAGATTGCTGAGAAACATTAAAAGAAGATCTAAATAAATGGAAAGATGTACACATTCACAGACTGAAGAGCTTAAAGTTGTCAATTCTCCTCAAGTCAATCTGCAGATCAAATATAAATAAAGATTCCAGTTGGCCTCTTTGAAGAAACTGGAAAACTGGTCCTAAAATGTACATGGAAATGCAAAATGCAAAAGCCAAAACAATCATATAAAAGAAAAACAAAGGTAGTTGTTTTACACTACATTATTTCAAGTTTTACTATAAAGCTATAGAAATCAATGTGGTATTGGTGCAAGAAGATAACCAGATGAACTGAACAGAGTTTAGAAACAGACCTACACACACATGGTTAACTCACTTATGATCACAAGGTATCAAGATAAATCAATGGGAAAATCAAAAAGTATTTTTCAATAAATGGTGCTAGAACAACTGGATATATACAAGAAAAAAAATCTTTCTATTCCTATCCCACACCAGATACAAAAAATTAATTCAAAATAAACTATCTAAACATAAAAGTTAAAACTAAAGCTACTGGGGGGAAAAAAAAAAACAGAACATTTAAGTGACCTTAGAGTAGAGAAAGATTTCTTAGACGAAACAGAAAAAAAGTACTAATCATAAAACAAAAATTTGCTGAGTTAGATTTCATCAAAATTTAAAAGTCTTGCTCATCAAAAATCATCATTAAAGAATACAAATTGGAAGAAGTATATTAAAAAAAAAAAAGACGCTGAGAGGCAACTAGAGCAGAGAGACAGTGTCTCTATTTAAGAGACTGTGGTAAGCTGGAATAAGTAGAAGCAATGGAGCAGGGAAAAAGTTAAGATTTAAGACCAAGACAGATAGAGGTGACGGTCTGAATTTGGTAATGATTTAATATAGTAATAGGTAACAGAAAGGGGAGGGACCACTGTTAAGAAAATAAAAGGTGAATGGAACACATGTAATCCCACAGCCTTTACATACATACCATCATACTGTGTAACAACAGCAGCAGCTACTATTTATTGCTCATTTACTATGTCTCAGGACTGAGTTAAAACTTTAGGGGTCTTCAAATTTCATGACAACCCTATGAGACAACTACTTTACTAACCCATTTTATAGATGGGGAATTTACAACAGAGAGATTATAATGGATATTTACACACTTGTAATCAAAGCATAAAGGCAGCTTCTTAGTAAAATAGCATATTTTTCATGCGTATGTGCTCCTCCACTGCATTCACATATCAGGTTTTTTCTCAATGGACATTTAGATAATTCAATTTTTCACAATTATAGTTAATGCAGCAATGATCAATTTCATTCAGTGCTTATCTTGAATAATTTTCTCAGGATAAAGCCTCAGTCAGTCAAAAGGTAAAACCACCTAGCTTTGATTACAATACACCATAGTAGAAAACTACTTTTTTTCCAAAACAAATCATGCTCTGAATGGGTTAAGATAATCATACATTTAAAACAGAGGTACTAAAAATATAAAATAAAATAAAACAAAGGTACTGTAAAAAAAAATTTAGGGAGGTATTCCATATAATCTTGGCTCAGACAGTAAAGCGTCTGTCTACAATGAGGGAGACTTGGGTTCGATCCCTGGGTGGGGAAGATCTCCTGGAGAAGGAAATGGCAACCCACTCCAGTATTCTTGTCTGGAAAATCCCATGGATAGAGGAGCGTGGTAGACTACAGTTCACGGGGTCACAAAGAGTCGGACACGACGGAGCAACTTCACTTTCACTTTTCCATATAATCTAGCCCCCTCTCAATATCATCCCAATGAAGGCTACCTCCAAGGATCAAGCATTTCAAAAAAACTCCCAGATTCATGATGGCAAAAAGATGTTTCTGCCCTCTACTATAACCACACCAAAACAAGAAAAGAAAAAAAGAAAAGGAAAGCCACAGTTAAGGAGAAAATATTCACAATAGATAGGATCCAGAATATATAAGGAATACTTACAAATAAGAAATAAAAAGAAGACATCAGTTTTTTAAAGCAGGCAAAAGAAGTTATATGAATAGTCAATAAATATACGAAAAGCTGTTCAACGTCATTAATTATCAGGGAAATGTGAATTGAGACACAATGAGACACCCAAATGTCCAAGATGGATGAATGCATAAACACTCCATTAAAATGGAGTATCAGTCTTTAAAAGGGAAGGTTTTGATATATATTACAATATAGGTGAACCCTGAAGACATCAAGTGAAAGTGAAATAAGACACAGAAGGACATATCTTGTATGATTCCACTCACATGAGGTATCTAGAATAGTCAACCTCACAGGAGCAGAAAGTAGAATAGTGGTTTCCAGGGGCTGGGAGAGCAGGAAATGAAGTGTTACTATTTAACAGGTACAAAGTTTCAGTTTGATATGATAAAAAAGTTCATGATGGTGATGGTTCCATGTGAGTGCACTCAATGCCCCTAAAGTGTACACTTAAAAACTGTTACAATGATACATTTTATCATACAAAATGATAAAATGTATACTTCACCACAATTTAAAAAATTATTAGATTGGGAAAAGACCACCACAGATACTACAACCACTACTACAGATCAAAAATGAAAGCACCAAATGTCTGTGACAACGCGAAGCACTGGAACAATTCTTAACTGCTGATAGTGTAAAATGATACAAGCACTATGGAAAAGAGGTTGGCAGTTTCTTATAATATTAAACATATATCTGTGACCCAAAATTTCCTTTCTAGGATTTACCCAGGAGAAATAAAAACATATATTAACAAAAAGACTTGTACACAAGTGTACAAAGTACCTTTATAACAACAGTCAAAAATTGGAAACAAGGAGAAGAAAGGAAACAAATCATGGTATTAATTATACCACAGAACACCACTTAACAATAAAAAAGAACAAACTACTTATGCTACTAATACAACGTAGATGATACTAAAAAACTGAAAGTCACACAGATACATTTATATAAGTCTATTTATAAGAATTTCTACAAGAGTAACTATAGTGAGAAAAATCAGAAGTCTTCCACCTATAGGGCGGAAAATTGACTAGAAAGAGGCAGAGGGACTTGTGGAGTAATGAAAACGTTCTTTGTTTTTACTGATGTAGTAATTACAAGGATATACACATCTAGCAAAATTTACTGAATTGGGC